>JANIJG010017246.1:0-59996 GCA_024611175.1 Megaceryle torquata
CAATGACTGACAAAGTTTTAGAAAAAGAGAGCCAATTTTTAACCTCAATAAAATACAATGGTTGGATTGACTGGGAGCAACTGTTACCTGCTCTCAAACCCCAGCAGCTACAAGTGAAAAGCTTCTCCTGGATTAACTGTTGTGATAGGAGAGCGTTTGAAAACTTAATCCTAACCATTCCCATCTCCTTCCTCCTATTCACACACACCAAATTCCTAAATATCTGCACCCATGGAAAGGAAATACCCAATTATTTGGGCTTGCACCACACACTGGTCTAACTTACCTGCCTTAAGACAACCAAACAGCAACAGAAGAGCACAGAATTTGCCTTGTGGGCTGCTCCAATCTACTGCAGATTTACAGCAGCTTGGTATGATGCGGACTTTTTTTGATGTCCCACACACGAGTTGGCATCCCATGAAGCAGCAATGCTGCCATATCCATGCTGGCTGAACACTGCAAGCCAGAAATGATTCACACAGATTGGGGAGGGGGGGAAGAAAAAAAAAAGCAGCCAAGCTCTTGAACTAACCCCCTGCAGCAAGGGAACTTTCACACTGCAGTCACCCTCTTCCCAGTGTCCACACGAGTTACCACCAATAAATAACTGTATTATTTCTCCTTCCAAACCTCACTGTCCTGTGCTGTTCCTATGCACCAGCACCTCAAACCCCAAAATATAGCAAAGGATCCCTCTGTGTCAAACTTCTGCAACAGAGAGCATGTGACAAGTATATTTTCAAGTAAATTTAAACGGAATTTAAAATCAACTTAGCCTAATAAAGAGACATAACCATGAAAAAAGTGCTTGCAAATGTTTCTACATGTCAGTGCTTTAAAACAATCCTCTGAAAGCTATAGAAAAAAATGTCAGAGAGAGGAGTTTGTGAGAGCTTTTCTGACTACATCTAAGAGATCCAGTTTAGAAGAAACTCTAAGAAACTTCAGTTTGAAAAGAGCAGGGGCCAGCTTTACACTCCCCATAGGTTTACTTCGGTAGAGGAGCTACACAGATTTCTGGTTAGTGGCTCAGTTTACAAGACAGTGTATTTCCTGAGCTTTGTCAAGTATTTAGCATGGATGGTTTTGCTATTCCCATTAATTTTAATATGTTGCTGAGGAAATGCAGAGTTTACCAATCACATCATCATCAAAATCCTTCTTTCCCCAAGCACAAATTTAGTAAATCATACCTGTAATTTAATTCTTAATCAAGAGGCCCTTGAGCCTGACTCCTGAGATTCACTTTATGGATTTTGTTATGCATAGTATGAAAATGAAGCACAAATTCTAGACTATTATCTGCTCTGGGTTCATGCCCCCGTCTTCTGTTTTTCCACCATTTTCAGTCTACAAAAGAAACACTATCTGGTATTCATATCCCAGTTACTGAAGAAATCCATTTTCAATGGAAAATATTGGCTACAGTAAGGATACAAACAGCATAAATGGTTCCAAAGTCTGAGCAAGCTCCTTGGTTCTAATGTTCTGTGCCCAAAATTGAAAACAGGATTTTGAAAACAAATTTTGCCTTGCCATTGATAACAAGAGATGACAGACATGCCTGTACAAATTCAGTGAGGGAGGCTTATTTGCAAAGAAAAAATACCCTACAACTGGATTTTTTTTCAAACAAAAATCAGATTGGAGTCTGTGAACCATATTCAGCTATTTTAAAAGGATAATTAATTCAGTTGGTCACTGCAGAAATGAAATATTTTCCTTACTTGACTCAAAATTATACTGCACTGAAAAAACATACATGTGCATTTACTTATGCTTAGAAAGCGAGGTGAGAAAACAGTTGAAAACTAAATTATTTATTTCCTACCCAAGATTTCTTTCAGCAATGTTGGGGAAAAAACACCTAAAAGCTAACTTGAAATTCTGACAGTTGAAATTAAGCCGTTTTCATTTCACACGGTTGCAGTTCCCCCACTGCTGCAGCACAGCAAGAGCAGCTGACCAGCAGGTAACAGACCCTGCCACAACAGAGGCCAAAAACCATGGGACCCTGAATGGACTCGATGCCACCCCACCTGAGCTAGCTGCTTGGCAAGTGAGTAGAAGAGCTCTAGGAGCCCTGCTACTGCTTGATCAGGCTTCCAGATTAGCTGATCTCACTTTAGAAACCTCTACAGGAAGTCCAAGGGCTGAGCTTCGTGATACTTGTATTTACAGAGAGCTTTTCCTAACCCAAGGTGGGCCCTGCAGATTAGCACATGCCAAACGAGCCCCTGGGGATGGGGGCTGGAGGAGATCCTAGCGAGTCCTGTTGGATGAACCAGATCGGTGAAGGAAGACAGAGTACGAGTGCCAAAGCTTTCTGCAAAGGGACACAACAGAATATTCCTGGGTCTGATACTGCAATTCAAAAATCGGGATCCTGGTGATATAATCACACAGTAAAGTCCGTGTTTTACTAACAGTCCAAAAAGGGGAACAATCAGCACAGTAAAGGAGCTGATTTCCATATTTTGAAGACACAAAAGGAAAATTTAAAGCAATAACCATGGGAATGTGTGTTTTGTATACATAAAATTATATCCACGCCCACACGTGTGACAGCTCAACACTGCAAGCACATTTATTATGACTAAAAAACTGTTCTGCCACAAACCCAGATTGGGTGACATTAGGAACACGAGTCTTTGTAGAACTAATAAAGGATGAAATCAATTGAGGTTTGATGTTTCCTTAATTGTAAGATGATGCACCAAAACAAATGAAATGAAGAGGGGAAGATGATCCTTTGAATTAAGTATTTCATCTCAGAAAGCAACTTATTTTGTATAATGATTTTCAATAAATAAAGATAAAACATCTTGCTTTCCAGATCAGCACAGATGTTGGAAATGGTCCCACATAAATAACCATTCCAAGCAGCAATGTGAATAAAAGTAATCAGTACCCTAGCTGTGCAGAGTACAAAGTGAACATTTTCATACAATCAATAAGCCCAAGGTAAAGAGATGATGGCTACAGAGCAAGACTCAGCAGGATATAGATTTCAGGTTTCAAGTCAACAAAGATGCAGTAACTCGCCCCAGCTGCAGCTTGTTCCTTGGAGGTCTACTTGCAAGCTCATTCACCACCCAGGGATATTCTCAGGAGCAGATCAAAACCACTGAAGGATGATTCTTCGCATGTGCCACAGGATAGAGCACAGAAAATGCAGTCACTGGAGGCCAAGTCATGGGGATTCTCAGACACAAGAGCCTTATAAATATGAGCAAGTGAAGTGATGCATCATAACACTGCCACAAGGAGCTGACCCTGAGTAACTCAACCTCTGCAGTGGTGAGGTCTACTGTTCTCTGCCAATAATCACCATTAATCAGCAGCCAGGTTAATTTGCCAAGTTCCATGACCTTCCTCACGCACCCATCACCAATGAACTGTTCCTATAGACCCAAGCGGGAGCTGACACATGCTTTGCATGTGAAATTCACCCGCCACCTGAAGACAAACTTGGTGAAGCGTTGGCCTGGCAAGTTTGATTTCACGTAGCACCGTTCCCTCAAGTAACACTGCAATTAAAGCTCCCAAAACATTTGCCAAAATTTGCTATCCAGAGCTTTCTGGAAGTTTTAGTTCTTGCTGCCCAGGTACAAAGCTGCTGCGTTTAAGGCTCTGCCCCTGAAGACATGGAAAAAACACTCCCTCCAACTGAACACATCTGAGCACAGTGGATACTTGGCAACACATCTCTACTTTTATGACAAAAAAAAATTATTGCATTTTACTGCATGTTAAGTCTCTCTAGAGTCTAGACAGAGATGGAATCTCGTCTGGTTCGTCCAGCACTGGTTGAATTGTTAACCGAGTTCTGCAGGGGGAAATCCTCCCAGCTCCGCACACCTGCACGGGTCCCTTTCCATGCTCTCGCCAAGCCACATTTTCAGCAGCTGCTGCCACCGCCTCAAAGCCATTTTAGACTCTACTCCTGCACAGCCCATTCCCACCAGCCCTGACCAAAGTCTCTGCCTGAGCACGAGTCCAAGGACCTCAATGACTCACCTCTGCCAGGACACTTCTACAGCTGTGGTGAGCCCTTGGAAGGCAGCTGACCACTGATCTGAGCTGAAGCACAGCTCGCTCACCTGCCCAGATCCCTTCTAATAATCCTTCTCAAGATAAGCACAACAGGTGGACATCATTTAAACTGCACATGGAGTATATCAGTCAGCGTTTCTGTACCAGCAAGCAAGAGAAAATCCACGGGATATGTATAAGAAGCACAACATGAATAACAAATATGATTTTTAATATAAATTTCCTGTCCACTGATGGGAAACCAGGACTAAGTAAGGGACAAACAGATGACCTTCAGTGTAGGGAAGTTTCACTGAAAACATGAACTTGCACAGATATTTGTAATCTCCTTACATTAATGAATGTAACAAAATGTCAGCACTAAATAAATCACTCATGTATCAGACACAGTAAGAGAGCTTGCAGCGTGTCTTTTGATTTGCAGTAACAGGTCCTTTCATAAACTACGTTACAGATTTTTTTTTTTTTTTTTTTTAAGAAAAAAAAATATTTTCCTTTTGTGATTGAAGATGGCCTCGTGATGTCTGCATTACCCAGATCCTCTCAAGCAAATAAACTGGAACAACCAGCAACCACCACTGGAGCTGTAATCAGATGCACAGGTCCTTGTGGCCAGTCAGAAACTTTCCAACATTACATTTTTCCACTAGGAAAAAAAAAAAAGTTCATCCAAACATCTTATATCATTAATTTGGCTAAAATTCTGATGAAAACCAGGCAGGTTTCCATTGGAAAATTACTTCATTTCCTCATAGCTTTGCTGCAATCATCCCAGCAGGCTGATGGAAACCTGGGGATAAAGAAACCCCAAGTCCCAAACTCACAGGCAAGCAAATTCACAAGCCAAGTTTGCAAGGCTCCCTGTCAACTTGGTAAATCACCAGGCAAACTGCCTTGAATTTACAGTAACCCCACTGCTTCTGAAGTCTCCAGCTCCTTCGAAGCCTTCCAGCAGTAGGCAAGCCTGACTCCAGGACTGGCAGCCTCCTGGGGTTTAAGCATTCCAGGTATTTGGTAAAATCCTGGATACCTTTATTAAAAGAATCCATATATTTGCAGAAGTAACTTCCAGCATTCCCATTCCACAGGAAATTTCAGTGCTTCATGTTTTCATACCTTTTGGAAGAACAAACTTACTATTTAAACATCTGGAAAATAGAATTTGTGCTTTCCAAGGACTACACGGTTGAATACTCGCTCGATTAGGAACTAAGGATTTTGTAGCAAGTCTCCTGGTCACTTTGCATCCGCCCAAATACAAACGCACGGGCCAGTTTCTCTCGACTGCGTAACAGGCGCCTGAACGTCACGGCGATCAACAGCGTCGTAAAGACTGCTGCCAAAACACATCTGGTATATGACAGCTGCAAATTCCTTCTACTCCAAACAAAATTAAAACCAAAGGAGGTAAGACACTTATCATCCTTATTCCAGAAACTGGAAAAACAGAGCTTCTTTGTTATTCTTTTATTTCATGACCACCCTCCCCCAAACCTTTGACAGTGCGTAAGCTTCAACTGGCACAGACTGCAGGACGTATTCCCACGGATGAGACATTCCCAGCAAATGATTACAGAGACTCTAAGAGCAAATCATAACCAGACACAAAAGGTGGACTGAAGCAACCCTTGTTCACATGCAAGCTCATTTCAGGCAACTGAGATTTCAGTAGGAAAAACACAAAGCACAGCTAGTCAACTGCTTTTCTTTCAGAAAAAAAAAAAAAAAAAGATGCACTTAAATTATTAACTTTTATCCACGGCACTTCAATGAAGTGGAGCATTTTTCCATGGAAAATCAATTTCATGGAAAATTTAACTGATTAGTATACATCTGTCTCCTATCATGGCAATATCTTGAAGATACTTATAATCAACAATTTCACACCAGCATAGCAAGGCAGTGAGTTCAACCCTGGAACATGCCCATCATCATCACACAGCACAGAACCGTGGGGAGATCCCAGATCCAGGACAAACCACACCAGCTTCAGAGCCAGAGAAGCAGCAGGAGAGAACCAACGCTGCGTCTCAGCCGGGCTGATGAGCATCAGTCACTGCACCAACGTGATGCTCCAGGGATCCAAACCAGCCCTTCTGATAACACCCCTGTGATACACGAGGTAGCCCTGGGCTAGCATTGAACACTTCTGTGGAGACAAATCATTCTATCTGTGGTCTACTGATGCTTTACTGTGAAAACTGACCCAGAAAGGATGATAGAAACCCAAAACCCAGGAGAAGAGTAACTTTACAACTCTAGAACGAACTGACTGTACTTTAACCATAAGATACCCTGGGGAAAAGATTTATCCCAGGCCTGGTAAAAGAGCAAAGGATATCTGAGCTTGAATCCCAACGTGCCCATTGATTAGCCTTCAGCATGGCCATCTTCGTTTGTGTTAACTCTTCTAACTTCATACATTAGGGCTTGCAACAAAATCAATATTTATTGAATAGTGCCTCCTTTACTGGTATCTCCTGCTCTGTGCTGTCACCATACAGACACCACGTACCTGCCAGATAGATTCCACATATGAACTCCCTGCATTTCCATTCTCTTGTACCTCTCTGACTTGAGCAGTGTTTGGGCAATACTCCAACAACAGTCCTGAGAGTTGGAAGATCATGTACAAGTGGAATATGTACAGATTTGCAGCACCTAATCTCACAGTTGGAGATGTTTAAATGTTTGGGGCTTTTTGCTAGTCCTGTGGCCCAGATATGCACCCTGAAAACTATTTCCTATACAGCAATTAAAAAAAAACAGAAAAAAAAATCAATGCTTATAATCTAGTCATCTGCCTAGGCTTGGGAGATCCTGTGGGAAGCTTCTTACACAGTGTGCTGTCTGATACTGCAAATGGGAACAGCTACAGGGCTTGACCTGCCACCCATGTTTGTTTTCAGAAACTACAAGTACAGAAGCTACAGGTGGAATTTCTTCTTGCCCTGCCAGGTCACCACTAACCCACGTCCCTCAGCACCACATCTCCGTGGCTTTGAAAACCCTCTAGGGATTGTGGGGACTCCACCACTGCCCTGGGCAGCCTGGGCCAGGCCTGGACAACCCTTGTGGGGAAGACATTTTTCCTAACTTCCAACCTAAGCCTCCCCTGGCACAACTTGAGGCCATTTCCTCTTGTCCTCTCACCTGTTCCATGGGAGAAGAGACCCATCCAATCTGGCTCCAATCTCACAAGATTTGTGGCTCTAGACCCTTCATCAGCTTCACTGGTGTTCTTTGGACGTGCTCCAGCCCCTCAAGGTCCTTCTCAGAGCAAGGTGCAGCCTCTCCAGGACCCAGTGCATGGGCACAATCCCCACCCCCAGGTCCTGCTGACCACTGTATTGCAATAGAAGTCGGGATGCTGGTGGCCTTTTTTGCTACCTGGTTACACACTGGCTCATCTTCAGCCACCTGTTGGCCAACACCCCCAGGTCCTTTTCCACGAGGAAGTTTCAGCCACTTTTCCCCAGGCCTGAGGCCTGGCCCTTGGCCTTTTAGAACCTCATCCCATTAGCCCCAGTCCATTGATCCAGCCTGTCCAGATCCCTCTGCAGAACCTCCTATCCTCAGGCAGACCCACACTCCCACCCAGCTTGATGTCATCTGCAAACTTACTGCGGGGGCCTCGACCCCCTCCATCCAGATCATTGATAAGCATATCCAAGAGAACAAGCCCCAGTACTGAGCCTGGGGACACTGCCTGTGACCAACCGGATTTAATTCCATTCCCACCACTCTCTGGACCCGGTCATCCAGCCAGATTTTATGCAGTAAAGCCTCCACTCATCCAAGCCCTGAGCAGCTGCTTTCTCCGGGAGAACGCTGTGGGAAACAGTGTCAAAAGCTTTACCGAAGTCCAGGTAGACAACGCCCACAGCCTTTTCCTCATCCACTAGGCAGGTCACACTGTCACAGGAGGAGATCAGGTTAGTCAAATCACTCAAGCCACGGACAAACTACCAAAGCAACTCTGAGTATTTATTTAAACCCTATAATGACTCCTTTCTTACTTGCCAGACAATCCCACAACCTCAACTCACTGACTAAATGGGCTAGTAAGATTATTCCCCTCCCCCCCAAAAAGAGAAATAAAATCACAGCTTCCCCATTCATTCAGTATGAGTACAACCTGTCATTAGCTACAAAGGGCAAAATAACTAAGTTGGTTGACTCTGCTAACCTTGTGCTCCAGCTAATGAATATGTTAATTAAAAAAATTAAAAACCTACTAGACTATTGAAAATAGTTTTGAACAATCATCTCTGGATGCACTATTTCCATATTTAAAGACCAGCTGGTGGAAGCATGACAGCTAGCACAAGCAAAAAATAATCAATAACTGGAGATAATGACCAATTTCTGTAACATTACTGTCTAATTAAAGACTTCTACTTCAGTTGAAATCCATTTAAGTGGGCACATCTGCATATTGTAAAGAAAGATTAAGAACACATTAGGTCAGGCCAAGGATCCTTAATATATGAGTAGGCAATTACAAAAGCTTTCTCTGATTTACCATCTCCACCTCTCTCCTGGTATTTTCTGCTCTGTCAATACAAAAAACAGTGGGAAGAATTGAAATCAATAAATCCACTCACCACGTGGTTAGTTTAAAAAAACAAAACAATCACAGTGGGGAAAAAATGGACATCTAACAAAAAACAGTTGTTGCAAGAAAGCACAAATATCTGCTCTCTAAAAAGGGAAGGGGAAAACACAAATACTATCACTCCCCCTTCTAAAAATCAGTGGCAAAATGCATTGCAATGCTGTACCCAGAGGAAAGGGTGCTTTGCTGTAGTTTTGCAACGATTAAAGGTTGAATTCTCATGAAGCTCGTCCATCACATACACGTTCATTGATGAGAACAAGTGTCTGACATTCAAATAATGCCCTTTTCTAAAGGCCCTTATTGGATAGCTGAGCACTACAAAAATCCTACTAAATAAAGTAAACCAAAATTATCTCCAGCAAATTTGATGAAATGAGACTGCTGCCCAGTGCTGCGGGTAAAGCAGTTTGTTTAGAACAAAGGGCAGCTACCCCAGCAGAGAAGAAAGATCTTCAAAAGTTGGCCAGAAAACTATCTGAAAACTGGTAAAATAAAGCCCATAGGAAAGAGGTATTGAATGACCAGCTCTGGGAGGCATAAGGCTGCACTATTACAACTCTATAATTACCTTGCCTTCAAAAAAAATCAATGGAAAGCAGCATCAAGATTTGTAAAAATCTAACAGTCCTGCAGCGGTAAGAAGCTATTTTCCCTGACACCCAATTGCATCATTTCATCTTGAGGCAGAAATACAGCCTCCTATGTCATTAATAGTGGGCAAATATACCAAGTTCCCTTGTGATTTCAAGAGGATGTTATTCCTTCTAGCTTGATGCATCAAATCAAAACATTTTAAAATAAGTTCAGTGAATCTACTGGCTAGTGATGAACTTTACACATGTTTATAATTAACACAGGGCCACGGTTAAACCACTCTCAATGGCAAAGCCTCTTCACATTTTTCCTTTCTTCCTTAACCATGACACAGTTAAAAAGAGAAAGCCAAAGTTAAAATTTCAGGTAGTGGCAAAGTTTCCTCAATAGTCTTTCATTTCTATTTGGGCTGAAACTTCATGCATTCTGAATAATGGAAGCAATGTTGAAAGCATACTTCCTCCCCTCCCCCCCCAGCATTGTACTTGCTTAATGGTCCTTTGCTTGTGATTTTGTGCATTAATTTCCTATAAAGGTCTCCTCCAGGTTGGAGAAAGAAAAAATAAAAAGAAGAAATGTGTTTTAACGTTTAAAGGCAAGCTAAATAATACTGTACTGCTGGGCAATTTTCAAAGCCACATGAAAAGAGGACGATAGGAAAGAGAGGCATGCATTACAAAAACACTACATGGCTCCTTCTCTCTGCTCTACAGTTTTGTTAAGATATGCTTTTAATCCAGCCATTTACAGTGACTCAGTAACATGAAATCAAGCTTCATAATGTGTATTAAATGTTATTTCCTCCTCTAATTGACAGATCAGGTTTGGTGAATCTTGACCCTTGTATCAGTTCCACAGAAGCCATATTACACTGTTAGAAAAGCATTAAGAACATTGGGGAGCCTGGATGAAAAGGCCTCTTTCCCGAGAGGATCACAGCTGTGTCTGTGGCACACGTGGGGCAGAGGGATACAAGGTTTTGGGAAATGCTGGCTCCAAGCAATGCAAGCTAGAATTCAACGTGGTTTGCACTTAAATGCCTGCAAAACTTTCCTCATGCACATAAGGATGCTTGGGAAAGGTGGTGCCATAGCCTCCAGATGCACGTCACCGGGGCATTTCCGGTGCTAGGTCCATTGTGATAATCACGTTGCACAGAAACCTTTCACCACCCAAAGAACCACCTACAAACCAATGAGTTACCTTTAGGGTCGAAACCACAGGACAGATTCTTTCTCTGACATTTTAGTGTCACACTGAGCTGCACACTTGGAGGAATCCAGCTCTATTTTCATACTATCCAGTTGTTTCTCAAGGGCTGTACAAACCAAACTGGAGAAGCTGTGGCACTGTACCTGTCAAAGGGCTGACAAAGTGTCTTACACGAACCATGAGATTTAAACAGGTCTGGAGAGGCTTTGTTCAATTTGCTTTAATTCCTGCGATTTGGTCTCCTTTGGGAATGGTTAAATAGGCTCTTCCATACCAGAGTATCCTTCGTAAAAGTTATCAAGGAAAGAAAAACAAATCTCATTTAAAAAGCTTAAGTATAGGAGGTTAATTGAACTTCCTTAAGAATCATCACCCCTCTCTTCAGTCAGTCTGTCAGCATTGGCTGGTCTCTAGGTAGCGACATCTGTGCTGTGTCCAGGATCTATTTTTCAGGTCGCTTGGCTGGGTTAGTTTGTATGTTCCACCACATATCTCCTACTCATTCATCTCCGTCTCAGAGATAAAGAAGAACAGATAAAAGTGACATGTCCTTCAGACAAAGGAGGAAAGGAAATGTGTGACTGCTATCCACCTGCTCAAGTTATGCAGCAGTTTCAGGAGCTGAAGTCTGGACTGGTCCATGAACACTTAAGACACATAAAAGATAGAACACTCTAATACCTAGGCAGACAGAAGAAAAGACCTACTGCAGGGTGGCTCTAAATATAGCCCTGAACAAACAATATTGGCCTAATCTGCACTGCACCGATGTATCCCATTTGAGGCACAAACCAGTCAGAGCTCCATCTCGACTCTCCTCTTGCTTTGAGGCAGGACAGTTGTCCCAGCAGCCATCACACACCAGGGAGTGACAGGCAGCACAGAGCCAAGGCCAGTTTCTTGCTCATCTAGCTCAAAAAAACCCCACCCTAGGTATTTGTGAATGTTTGGCCCCTACTACTGCTGGATAAAACAGCCCAGCGTTTAAGAGAAGGATCCTTGCAGGACCACACACATCAAGTCTGAAGGCAGCACGAGAAGTCTCTAAACACCTTTTAGGTTTGCTGTCCTCAAGCAAGTTAGAGGTTGGTTTGCTCCTTTAAAATATAAAGATCAGACTGTCCAAAATCTGTTTCCACATACTATGCTCCAGAGCCTGGAAGCTTCTGGGTTACTTAGACTCAGAAATTATTCCACTGGCTTCTCTCCATGTGCATGCACGTGTATGCATGTGTTTAATACACTTATTAAGTTTTAAATAGATTGCTTTTACCTAATCACATCAAGTGGCATTTGTGCAATGTAAATATTTGCTTTGTTCCTTCAACGCTCTTTCAATTACACTGAAAATTTCAGAGAAATAAAATTACAGCAGGCCGAGCATTAAAAGGTGAGGAGGGAGAAGAGCTAGAAACTAAGCTTCAAAGGGAATTCTCCACTTTGATTTTAGTTTGCATATTCCAAACGCTCACATTTTGCTACGCAGATGTCAAACCAGGAGGTAGGTAATAAAGCAGGTTCCTTTAAGATAAAAAAAAAAAAAACATTTTAAATGATCAAATCAAAGCATATTCCAAGTGAGGCAGGAGTAAATGACGTATTAGTTCTTGCCTGAACCTCACTGAGCCATCTCTTTCCATCGTAGCAGGGGTCTGTCAGCCGTGCAGGTCCTTGCCAAAAGTAAAGAAAGAATGGCAGCCTTCCCCATCTGCTGATGGGTCCAGTCTAAGGAAAGACAAAACACTGATTTTATTTAACTCTGTTCCAATTATTGTCAGGCGACACAAACAGCCATCATGACACACAGCCAGGTTTATTCATGTGCCCAGCAAGCCAGGCCAGGCATAATAAAGAGATTACACACTCTGTTTGGAATACGGGCAACTTGGAATGGCTTTTATTAAAACTTAAAGCATGGGAAATATTGGGTAGTAGATTTAGGTACCACACAACCAGAAATATGTTTGGCTCAAAAACACAACACATGGCACCCTCAGTGAATGAGGGTGACTATTATTACAGCACAACAGGCCTGCCTTTCTCTTCTTGCCAAAAAAAGGGCTTGGAATAGCACAGAGCACATGGCACTTGAAACTCAGAAGAGCCTGGCAAGAGCTTTACAGGGTATGAAGGAGAAAATAAAAAAGGAGCTTTGTAAAGTATCTGTCCCCTTGAAAGAGAGCTCCTCACAACACACCACCAGTTTCTGTACTGAAGTGACCTTGGAAGAAAAAGGGCTCTTAACATCAAGAAGCAGGACAGAGGGGGCAACAGTAGGGCTGTGCTTGAGTTCTGGGGTTCTCCTGCTTTTTGCTGGCGCAACAGGAGACCCGGGGAGCTCACTGAGGGCAAAGAGGCTGCTGATGTGCTGAGAGAACACGCTACCACATTGACCAGTTCTGCTTCATCATCTCCCTCCATCTCCATTTGTGTCCATCTGTCGTATTCTTTCAGCTCCACACTTTTGGCTGGACTATCTGCCTCCCCGGAGGACCCAAGGGCAATATACAGCATGGCCCTGATTCCCAGGGAGGATCCTAAGGCGCAAAGTACAGAACTAAGGATACAAAACTCACGTTTAGACTGAGGCTCTCACTTGGCAATCCTCAGCCATCTCAGATGTTTACAATGTACACGAACCAGACCAGTCCCAGCCTTGCCTAAAAAGTGCTCTTGCTTGTTTATAAAACCCCTTCGGGTGCACCTAGATGTTGCAGCTTCTGTGGCAGAAAGAAAAGTTGAAGAAAAGATCTGCAAAATAAAGAGGTTGGCGGTTTTTTTGACTGCAGTCAGTAAGAGCTCAGCCTTGTTTTGCCAGGACAGCAATCTGTGCCGTGGAGACAGGAACAAACAAGGGCAGGAGGCTCTCAGCTACCAGAGGAAACACATGGATCGCTGCCTCGTGTGACTCTGACCAAATTTACTTCGGAGGAGCCTCGTGTGGCATAGAAGGATGATGAGATGCCCAGAATTCACAGAAGGAGGGAGACAGCAAGATTCTCTTTAGGGTCCAATCAAATGGGTAAAAAAAAAATGCTGCTGTACAGACAACAGCTACTACTCCCATTTCACCTGATGTCCCTAACTTACACCACCTGTGTTTTCCTCTGTATCACGTCAGTCTGTTCATGCTTTTTATTTACAACCCTCTGTCCTATGTCTGTGTATCAACACGTGCAACAGCAACCTTCTTACAGTCAGCAGCTCAACAGCAACTCTACTCCACATGAATCCTACAAGATAGGCAAGTACCACCTCCAGGCATTTCTGTTTAGGCTGGAGAGGATTTCATAGGATCCCAGCACAGGGCCGGTTGGAAGGGACCTGTGGAGATCATCTGGTGCCATCCCCCTGCTCCAGGAGGGTCACCCAGAGCAGGGGACCCAGGATTGCATTGTCTCTTCAGAGAAGGAGACTCCACAACCTCTCTGGGCAGCCTGGGCCAGGCTCCCACACCCTCACAGCCAGGAAGTTTCTGCTTATGCTTAGGTGGAACTTGCTGTGTTCCAGTTTGTGCCTGTTGCCCCTTGCCCTGTCACTGGCACCGCTGACGAGAGTCTGGCCCCATCTTCTTGACCTCTTCTCTTTAGATATCCATAAGCATTGATCAGCCCCCTCCTCTGTCTTCTCCAGGCTATGTACTTCTCAAATGTGCACTGGAATAGAGATGCGAAACATCCTGAAAAATCTGGTAGGCTTAAGAGCTCTAAATGTCAAGAAGAATGAATTTCAACCTAATTTCTCAATCTTAAGAATTATCTTTCCAAGCAGCTAAGTAACGACCGTATCTGATCACAATTCAGTTCAGTAAGAACTCTGCAGAATACTCACACGTAGTTGGAAAAGGGAAATGCTGTTATCTGAAATTCTCCATTCATTCAGAGCAGAACACTGCTGAAACCTGGGCATAAATGTCTCTCACCAGTGCTTACAAGATGGTGTTGTAATTGATGCCAAAAATTTCAGCAGCTTTATCATATGCAATTTCGTCCTACTGACAAAGTATTCCACGGAGCTGTATTTCAATTCTGATTCCATATGTCACTTTAATTTCTGATCAGAGCTTGAACATAAAAAAATTATAGCCTGTCTCAATGGACCAATAAAAAAAGGATCATTTCTTTTTACATATCAACATTTATTAGTCTCGATCATTTCAGAAATATAATCATTATAGTCCCTTTTACTGAGAACAGGCACTCCCCCCCCCCATCCTGGGGGCTCCTCCATACAGATGCTCTTTTCATTTTTATTTCAGAGGGTGGCATGTTGTTCCACAGCAAAGTCTGCATCAGGCAGAACCAAGAGAAAGATGAATAAAAACAGATGGTGGTTGTTTTGTTGTTTTGTTTGTTTTCCTATTCCCAATGCTCTAGCTCTTTATTATTACTATTATTTCTTTCCCTCTCCCCCAGATAAAATAAAGTTTGACTACAAAGTCAAAGGCAGGGGAAGTTTCAAATCAGAAGGCAGGATTGAGCTGACCATCCTGAACTCTGCTTTTCACAGGCCTTGCAGTTTCAGCTGGGGCCAGCTCCGTCTCTCCGGAGCACAGCTCACAGCTGGCTAATGCACATAATCCACAAGCACACAAGGCCCTGGTCGGAAACCATCAATACTCAGATTAATCTTGGGTTTCAGAATAATTGATCATATCTGTTTTATACTCTTTTAGAATCTTCCCAAAGAAATTGATCCATCCTTCCTATTGAAAACCCAAGATAGATAGGATGCTGTTTTCCAAAAGACTGTTACCGATCCCATCAATACTGGAATAAAACCAGAAAAAACAAGGCAGCTTCATTGATTTACACATTACAATAACATCTGCTTTTTGTGCATGTGCAGCCTCCCATGAGTGATAATTGGACTTTTAAAGAGAATCTAGTATTGAACCTATAAGTATCCATCAGTTTTCCTCCTCCTTTTCTAAACAGCCACAAAAGCTTCGCACTAAGATGGCTCATTAGTGTAGAATGATGTAAAAATCACTGCCTGCATGGAAACACACGCTGCAAAGAATAACTGAGCTTCTTGCACCAGACATCAAGTCAAACTTGGGATCTTGGGGGGTCTGGATACAGAACTACAAGGTGGACATTTGTACAGCTCCTGCAACACATAAAAATTCTTAATGAAAAGTCTGTCACCAAGACATTTGGACCAATTCTATTGCTTACATTAAAACATCTGATAATTTCCACTCTAAACTCATGTCCTTGTAATTCAAGCCACCTCAGCTCGAAAGAATTTTATCTCAGTGGGGACTAATCCAAGTATCACATGAGATAGAACAGAAACAAAACCAAACCTGTTCCCCATTTTCAAAGGATAACTTTCCAGCTTTTGAGTTTGAGCAAAAATGTTTAAGGATGATGGTTAAGCTACACCTGGGCTTCCATGCAAAGCAAAATTCAGATAACTAACTGCATGGTTTTGCTTCACACGTTGCTGTTATCTCCAAAATTCACATTCTCTACAAGAAGTATTTGCTAACAAGTACAGCAACCCAACACCCACGAATCTGGAGTAGATACCGAGGGCTGAAATAAACTGTGTGTGCTACATACAACACTCCAATCAACACCACGGCCAGGAAACATATAGTTTCATGATAAAAGAAGCCAAGGATTTTTGAATAATTTTTGGTTTTTTTAAGTACAAGATCAGGGCAGGATTCTGAGGACTTGGCAGATGGAACAGTATGAATCAACTGATAACCAGCTGAAACATCAGAAAAGCAAACAATTCCTCATGAGCTGTCCTACAGACAGTGCTCTCTGGGCTGCCACCAGAAGCCAGCAGTGCCCAGCACTGCCTCTAGCAAAGGGTCACCCAGCTTGGGCTCCCACCACTGGTTCAAGGGAAAGGCCCCACAACCACCTTACTCTGCCCAGCTTTGTCCACATCAGAGCCACAGACTCCGGCACCTCCCGACTCCCAGCGCATCTGCTGCAGAGGCCTGACCTGCCAGGCACGTGAAGGTGCCGCATCCGGCTGCGGCAGACAGGAGCAAGGCAGCTCCTGTCAGGTTCCTCAACCTCGAGCATTTCGTGCAGTGAGCACACTTCACATACTACAGGTCTTGTCCGATTTTCACTTACTCTGCCTTTTCAGTAGGAGACAGGGCACGACTACTCCACCGTGCAGACTACTCAGTCAAATCATCTCAATTTTGACAGCAATCTTGTCAACCTCAAGTCAGCTGTTTTCCCAAATACCCTCTTGCACATAACTCCCAAAGTGCTGCCTGCTCTGCAAAGGCTGCGGGTGTGCAGGCAGCTCCTTCCTCTGCTCCCTGCAGGCTTTCTACTGGTTCACGTGGCAGCCTAAGTGGAGCAGCATCTTGTTTTTCCTACAGCCCTCATGCTGTTGTCACACAGCAGGTGCTTCCACATCACCACAGCAGCGGAGCCGCGCGAGGCCAGAAGAGCTGCTGCCCCAGCAGATGACTGGCGTGGTTTGTAACGTGTCTGCAGCAAACGCGACTGCAATGGAATCGTGGCGCTCGCGTTTCTGGGCAGGCTGACGAGCAAGCCTGGGACTATGTTGTAATTTATAAACAAACCCCGCAAGCTACAGCCTCTCACCTGGTGACTGCTGCTGTTCTCTTGGGAGCTGTGGCCTAAGGAAAGAGAAACTTACTGACGAACTCCCTTTTCCCCCTGCCTCGGTGCCACACTCTTAATTCAGTGAAATTTTGCCACTGGCTTAAGTGGCGTCAGAATTGGTACCAAGGAAGGAATTTCTCTTTTGAAACTGCTGTTTAAG
The DNA here is from genome assembly GCA_024611175.1 of Megaceryle torquata. Classification (NCBI taxonomy): domain Eukaryota; kingdom Metazoa; phylum Chordata; class Aves; order Coraciiformes; family Cerylidae; genus Megaceryle; species Megaceryle torquata. The sequence goes on from JANIJG010017246.1 coordinate 17,258, forward strand.
GGTGACTGGCACAATGCAACAAGCACAAGGTAACAATGGCAATAGGCAGTTGGGTTTCTTTTTTTATATATATTTGTGTGTGCACACATGTACATAATAAGTTTTCACATATACTCTACAGATGTCCACCCTCCTTCCAGATTAGTTTTAGTTAGACCCTAATTTAGAGGGGATCCTCTCTGTTCAGGACATTATTTAAATTCAAAGCTTGACACTTGAGCAAAAGTCCTTGATGACTTCAAACAAAATCCCCTCCAAACCCCAAAATTCAAGCTAACCCTTATCCAGCACAATGCAAATGAGGATGTGAATGCTGAAACCTCCTCTGCAACAAAGAAAATGAAGAAAACACGAACAAAGAATGGAAATCTGTCAAGATAATCTGTCTGGACTTTTCATTTTCCTGTGAAGGTTACCAGAGAGCAGGGTGCCTCCTACAGACCCTGGTAGAGACAGATGATCTCTGCTGGCTCTGCAGTCCCTAATAGCTTTTCTCACCGATTTAAGTCACTCAGAAGCACGAGCAGTGCTGTCAGATGGAAGTTTACCTACTGCTAAACTCAGCCAACAAATTGTTCGTTGCTGACAGATGTTTCTGTTTAAAGCCACTAGGAACCGTATGGATCATTCCACCTCAACAGTCTCAAGAGCAGCAACTCTGAGAGCCAGAAATTTGCCAGGAACAAATGAAAAACCTAATTAGATCAACAGACAAAATTTGGATCAAGATTAGAGGATCTGACTCGACAATGGGATTAGACGCTTAACAAGACATAACAAGGTTTGGCTATTTATCATTTCACAATCACTTTTCACAGTACAAGAAGGAAGCACTGGCAAGTCAGCATGAAAAATTCAGACATGAGAATATCCTTGTTTCAGTTCAGCATGCGCTCCCTTTTGATGCCAAGCTCTCCCAAACCAAGCAGTCTATTCTTAGAGGAAAAACCACTGCAATAGCAGGAGGAATTAAGAATTGGAGGCATAAAAAAGGAAATAAAAATAACACAGTCCTCCAAGACAAATACTGGTAGTCGCAGGTGTACAAAAAGGCTGAAAACTAAATAAATAATTGCAAACAACAGTTTGGGGCTATGTCAAAATCCTAGTGCAGATAAACATCTGGAGAGAGTTTGCAGTGACATGGTTATTTTTGTCTTCTCTACCTCTGTCCCAACCGAGCATAAAGATACTTGGAAAAAAAGAGGTTGAAAGCCAAAAAACCCAATGTCACTCCCCTCTCTTGACAGGTTGCCTGTGGGACTGAACAGGGTGTGAGTGGGTGGCCCAGTTCAGTGAGCCTCAACTTCATGCCAAACCAGATGACTATGATGTCAGAGCTGAACACCACATACCGTGGCTGGATGAATTAAACTCCCTTTCCTACCGGCTGGCTGCCCTCACACAGCTCCCAATGGATGCTTTGCTCCAACTACTGACAGGTCAGAAGAGGTCTAGGTGGTATTTAGGTCAAGCAAAAAGTAAGCCTGGCCTCAACAGTCCTTTTGTCCTATTTCTGTTCATGTATTCTGCATGTTTGCCTTCTGCTCCCACATCTGGGAAGCCAAGCTTGGAAACAAACTGAGCAATCATGCTGCTTCAGTGGAAGGAGTCCCTGCACGTTCCTTACCTGCTTACTGCCTCGTGTGTAAAGTGAAGCCACTTGAGCCTGCCTGGAAAAAGCTCAATTCCTCCAAACCTCCTCTCCCTGGTGCACAGGGATGCAGGCAAGGCACAGTGTGCTTTGCCAACGACAAAGCAATCGGGTCTCATCCCAGTGCAAACCCAAGTTGGCTTTAGTAAAGAAGTTATCACCAGCTTATTTCTCTTTCTAGCATTGGCCACAGAGGCTTGGTCAATGTAACAACAACATGGTTTCAAAGAAAGGAAGGCAAGTCAGAAAGGACTGCAGAAGAATTTTACAGAGGGTAAAAATCTCTCTACAGCACCAGTAAGAAAAAAGTGCCCCACATCTGGCTCCTCACTCAGCCTACCAAGGGTGTTTTGCTTTATATTTTAATTGCAAACCGAAGTTCAGAGCAACTTTTTGATCTAAATGTTGACAGCATCTAGTACAGTGGAAGTCTCTGTTGACTTCTGGAGGAGCTACTTGGCAGCAGTAACTTAACCCCAGTTACCAGCAGAAGGTACCCTAAGAGAGGCTTCCCCAAAGCCAGGCTGTGCCACTAACCTTGCCAGCCCAGCTCTGCTTCCCAAAACCACCCCAGCAACCTCAACACCCTTCTCATTCACTGACTCAAGAAGCTGAAGAGAGATTACTGGAGTGTTTACAGTTTGTCACTACCAAACTGCGATACCAAGCAAAGTAATTAAGCAACGATACACTATAAAACCCAAACATTCCTAGGATCTTGTACTATGTGGAAGTGCCTACAACAGGAAGAAAAAAGCATTCACAGCACAAGGAACTGCAACCTCGATTGGCTGGATTGAAAAGCTTGTTTGAGAGCGTAGCTGATGGCAGTTACTGGGGGGGTTCTGCTTCACCCGATGGGTGAAGGCCACTTACATTTCAACACAGCAGTCACCTAGGGAAGCTTTGGGCTGAAGATAATACAAGTGGAACAGCGGGGAGGCAGACACAAAAGACAAGGTTTTCCCCTCAGACTGCTTCGCCACATCCTCAACTTTAAACACGTGACTAGTTTCAATTAAAGATAAGGGACTTGCGTTAAGATCTGTGTCAGTGTTGACGGCAGGAAGAGGATACGCTGCGGCAGTGATGTAAATGCACTTACTCTTAAGTACGTTGCTTAATCCTTGCATACATGTTTTGCAAATAATTCCTCTTTGTCAAATTAAGTATGGCTTTTTGATGCAATTAGCTGTTTGCCTGGAGCTCTGGTGGTCCTGATATGAAAGAAAACTAGATATACATCAGTTCTGGTTTAAGTTCTGCATTTAAAAACAGAAATAGATAAAAATAAATCCTTCCTCTCAAGCTCATCTTCTCATAAATCCTATTAACAAGAGATATTCTGCGATAATTACAACAAGGCACCAGCATCTCTCCTTTCCTCAGTGACTTTTGATATTGTACATCATCATAGCAGTGGAGAAGCATCCCTGCCAGTGCCAGCACCTCTAAATCCCATTGTAATTTGTCTGCTGCCCTTCAACTAAATACTGTTGCCAATTTTTTTTTTTTTTAATCGAAGCTAAATAAACAGGAGAGAAGAGGGAAACTAAGAGAAAGAAGCAGCTATAATAATAGTTTTTCTTGTTAAAATACATGCTCTCAAGCCTTTATCAACAGCAACACTTCACAACAGAGCAACAAAAAAGCCAAGGAGTTCTGTGAGCACCTAAGCTAAAAAAAAAATAAACCAACCCAGCATTTCCTGTGGGGTCACACATCCAGTACCAGCACAGCATCCCCATCTCCTCAGCAAAGCCAGCAAAACACCCAACCGCAGGGACCATGCCAGGGATGCCCCAGCAGTGTGGTCAGACACATTTGGGCTGTTTACACAGTGCTGTAGTGAAGGACCAAGATGTGCCTCTCAGCTGTTATAGAGAAATGGTACCAAGTCCTCCTGTAGGACCCACAACAACCACCACCATTTACACAAGTTTCAGATCTATCTCCTGCAGCTGAAAGCCTTTGCTTTCAGAGAGCTTCAGTATTTGAAGTACGCAAACCCCCATCTCCTGTAGCAGGAGAAGACAATTAGTATCTGTAAAATGCTCCTCACATTCAGGTATAAACAGTTACAGTGATTGGAGAAAATTAAACTAAACTAACGCGTGCAGCTAAGAAAAGATTCTGTGGAGCTAAAACATTCCAGTTACATCCCAACACCAAAGCTGTGAATTATAATTCCTTTCAAGTGTTGTTGAGAAGACCATGCCAAGCGTCTTGCAGCAATGCAGTTCCAGGGTTGCAGGTCTTTGTCTCGCATCCTTCCCCTCTGCACTGTGATGAATGCCACTGATTGACAGCTCAGCTACTTTCAATGCATAGCACACAAATATCTTCATCGTACAAAAATAAAGAAGTCTTTTCATAATCATTGTAACTCGTGAGGGCAAAACCTGCTAAGAAAGGCTTCTCCAGTTAACAGCTTAAAAGTGACAATTATAGCAGCCACATATGTACTCTGTACGGTTCAATTTCCCCCAAAGACACGTTGCTGATCCTAGGTAGGCAAAGCAGCTCATTCGTCCTAATTCTGAGGCAGTGCATGCTAGTCTCCTTCAATCTCAATTAGCTAGTAGGAAATTTATTTAGAAAGCTGACAGGAACTATTTGGGGGATTAATGATCACTGATTTATGAATATTGAGTAGCATTTCAATAATCCAAGCAGAGTAATCACTTGTAGCTAAAGCCAGTTCTCCCAACCATTATAGTCTGTAGCAATCACTCAAAGGCAGTTAAATGATTCTGATTTATGACCTTAACCTACAGGGCCCAGTACATTTGCTCTATCAGTGTGTAAATTCTAAAAACGCAATTCCCTGCACCTCTAGAGAGCCAATTTAAGTCAACATTATGCATGAGCTGAGCATGCTTGAATTCTCAGATCTCTTATTTCACTCATTAAATTTGCACTGAACATCTTGCAATTAAAATTTCATATAGATTTTTTCTTATGATTGACATTTGGCCTTGGCAAAATGAGTTTAATTTTTGTTTCTCTAAAGATTTCGAAGGAGATAGATTGATCTAGACATTGTTTTCTGCGAGATGATGATGATGGAGCACTAATGCTTTTATTAGCATTTAGAAAAGCCTCCCTTTTGCTGGAAGACTGTCTATCAGTAATAAGTGAAAGCAATTCTGTAGCCAAAGCCACAACCACAGCTAGTACAACAGCATCAAATGCCTTGCTGCACAGACTTCATGTGACCCTTCCCTGGTTTTAGGCCAACATCTTTAACTGGGGTGGAACAAATTTGGCCTCCTAATACAAACCAGTATGTGCTCGTCTGCAATGACTAAACAGCAATTCTATTATGCGATTCTGAAAAGGAGCCCAGGACAACTAGAAAGAGCAGAAGTACTAGAGTGACTTCAAGACCTGATCTGAAATAGCCAACTGTTTAGATTGACTCAAAGGGTAGATGTGTTGTGCCAAAATCAGGCAACTACTTTATTTTCTCATGTTCTGTCCCAGCAGGCAATGAGCTCAAAGGAAGAACAGTTGCACCTTCAGTGACCCCCCAAGAGAACTCTTGGCAGCATACCTTGTATGCAGTGGAAGTATCTGATCACCAAGACAGTCCACACACTGAACTTCACAACGTGGGGACAAACACGGCGACGAAGGGAAACAGAACAATAATTTATACCAATGGCTTAAGAGGTCTCCACAGTTAAGGACCCATGGACAGAAATTTTTATACAGTACACCTCGAGGAAATACAAAGTCTGTTTGTAGACACTTGGCTCCAAGCACAATGACACATTCATTTCATATAGGACTTGAGCATGAGGGACGGGTACATAATAAGAAACTATGTACAGACTGTAGCAGACAGGCTAATAGTAATTTTGTAACTTAGAAAGGAAATTAAGAGAGAAATATTTCAAAAACCTCAGAGGCTGACTAAAGCAAATGTCCCCTGGGCTGAAGAAACACGAATACACATTTACAATATGCATTTCAAGCCACTGGTCATAGCGACGATGGAAGCTGTACTGGAAAGAACATTTTAACTGCTGCCTCCCAACCTGCCAGCTAAAAGAAGATTCCCATGTCCAGGCAGGTTCATACACACACAGGCCAAGCAGGACCCGAACACTTGTACGCTGAACGTGCAAGCGGTTAAGAGAAGGTCCCCTCCTGCTCACACTATGGGACTATTTAAGACTCTGCAGACTGTTATCCAAGCACAAGCAAAAAAGCTTGAAACCTACACATACACCACCTGCAGCTTAACCACTCTTCATCCATCCAGCTGAGCACAGTATTTGCCTTTCAGCAAATTATAAGCAAAGGAAATAAGCAAAAAAATTTGTCTCACTATGGGAAAAGATCAATAGTGTACCTAAATTCCATTATGTAGCTAAAGGAAAAAATCCAGTGTACTAGCCCTGGAGAATATCCATCTTGCAGCAGTAACCCAAGGCATGTTTTACTGCAGAACAGTAAAGTCTTTACAGTCACAGCATAATTACACTAACATAGCGGTATTTTAATATCATCTCTCTGAAATGAAATTTTGTTTCCATGTCCAGTCAATAATTCTGTCTCATCACAGTGATGAATAGAGCTCAGTGAATAATTTGTTATGAATAATTTATTCACTGCATTTCACCTTTCAGCTCCCTCTGAACGTTTTGTGAGATTCTGGAACGTATTCGTTACACAAAACCATTCACGACCAACTCAGCCTTGCAGGCCTGTGTTGATAGTTCACTGAAATACTCAAACTCATTTGCCACTCGGTTACATTTACAAGTTGTTGTACCTGCTCCATCACTGGCTGGGCTCAGTGCAGCTGAGCTGCATTGCCCATTCTTCAGACAGCTACAACTCGAGTTCAGTCTCAGATATTTAGGCTTGGAATGTACATTATGTATCATTTCTCCCCTTTCGGGAGCTAGAGAGGGTCCAGCTGCGTTCCAGGCCCCATAGGTCTAAGAGCTGAGTAAAAGACTGACCACAGGAATAGAGATTCTCAGTAGGTAAGACAACAGGAGTTACCACCAGGCTACTTTTACAGGTAGAAAATTTCAACTGAAAAAAAGCATCAGTTCACTAAGTTCAGACAGAGGGAATCTGTAGGAGAGAGAGAGAACACATCAGCTTACAAACACAACAGGTTTTCCACACTAACAACCAGACAAGGCTGCAAAACTGTGAGAAGCTCCCAAAGTCTGTCATTTGTGATTAGCTGGAAGTTTTCCCATCTTAATGAAAGATTTCTATCTCCTCCTGTAAAAACCACTTCCTTGTCATATTTTGCTACAAAAAGTGAAAATTTTCCAGTCCAGGCTCTGAAAGAACCATTACATTTAGAGATGGATAGACCCAATGAAAACAAAACAAAGAGGGACTGCTTCATGTTGCATCAGTGTATGAAACAGTTACGTGATGGGTCCCATAGTTCAAAAACCAGTTCTCCCAGGGGCAGCTCGCCCCTTCCCAGGCTCCTAGAAAATTAAAAGAAGCCACCACAATACAGATTTTGAGGTAAGCAGAGGAATATTGTCTAGACATAACACTGAACCCACAGAGACAACAAATCCTGAAGTAGAGAGGCTCCTGGAGGCAATTTGTCACTAGAAAACAATTCCATTTAATCCCATACTGTATCTGGAGAGAACAGCCCGGATCAGTGCACTGGAATCCCAAGTTCCAAATGCGTTATCAAATTTTATTTTTCACATATCTTGTTCTGTAAAAATTTAGTTACAGTTCCATTCCTCACCCCCTCCCAAGAGAAAGAAAACATTTTAATGTCTTTCTCATGCCACAGAAACTTTAGTATGTGTATATACTTGAGACAGCAAAGCACAGAAATCGTGGCTGTTTCTCTTCCAAGGACAGAAAGTGCTTCCTTTAAATCTGTCTAAACAAATGAAACTCAAGATAGGATATCCTAGCAAATCTATGACCATTGGAAGAAGTAGGTGAGTGACCTGTTCTACTATCCTGCAGGCAGGGTAAACCCCCCACCACAGGGTTCAGGTGCTCACAGCAGCATTCACAGTTCTCAGAAGGCTCACACATCACAGCCTGAAGTCCATGGCACAGGTGTTTGCTGCCCAAGTTCCTGTCCCCACCTCTGCTACGTCCGTATTTTTATGGCACTAGAGGCACCACTCCAGTTGCGAGCAAAGGACCATTTCTAACAAGGGATGACAGCTATAGGTGTGAAGTGGGGTATGGATGGCCTGCATGGGAAGAGGCCAAGAAATGAGAAATAGGTAATATGAAGAAGGAGAAAAACATACCAGGCAGGATGAGATCTCTCAACAAATCGCAGGAAAGGAGTGGGTAGTCACTGGTACAGGCATCTAGAGAGGCTGGAGAATCTCCATCTCTGAAGATACCCAAACACATAACAGGACAAGGCCCTGAGCAACATCATCTAACATTGGTGTTAGCTCTGGTTTGGGTAAGGGGGTTGGACTGAACCATCCTCAAAGGCCTTTTCCAACCACCACGGCTGCTTGGTCCGAGCAGAAATCAAAAAGACCAGCAATGGGCATGAAACAAGTGGAAAAAAACCAAATCACAACAGAACTCTAGGCACCATTCGAGTCAAGATTTCAAGTGTTTGGGCTACCACTCACCATGACAACTAAATACCACTGGAACTGAGCCACACTCAGAATCAAGACCAAGGGTGCTTATGCTCAGCTGACAGAGCTCAGCATCCCCAACCTTGAACTGGACTGCAACTCACACAATCAAGCCATGACCAACGGAGGACAATTCCTAATAATTCACCTATTTTAGGTTAATTTTAATTCACCCATTAGGAGAGTTCAGTAGGTGAGTGTCTTGAAAAAGAGATGTTATCTAGAGTGGTGAGGCACTGGAACAGCCTGCCCAGGGAGGTGGCTGAGTCACGACCCCTGGAGGTATTTAAGAAATGAGTTGAGATGGTGCTTCATGACATGATCTAGGGGCAGGCATGCAGGGGGCTTGCGTGTTGGGTTTTGGTGTTATTTCCTTTTAGCAGTCAGGTATTTAGGTGTTCTTTATTCTCATCGATACGGTTGGACTCTTATCTACAAGGTCCTTTCCAACCACAATTATTCTGTGACCCACCCACGTGGGACGCGGCGCACCTTTGAAGATGGCCTGGTTAATACACCCAAACTGGGGGGAGGGAGAGAAGGAGGAGTTAAGATTTGGTTGGGGGAAGACTTTATTTCTACTGCTACCACTTCTCCTACACAGCTTTAGACACTTCAGAGATCACATCATTTTGCCAACAAAATAGTATCCCATGAAGCTGAATTAAAAATCCAGACTAGGAGTAAATGAATTCAATAAATGTTTACCCTGCCCTCTAAAGTATGGTTATATAATACAATTTATTTTGTGTTGCCATGAAATGCTCTAAAAATACCAGATGACTTCACAAAAACAATTAATAGTAATTTAACTTATGGAAATGGAATTGTTCAGGATTACAAGGCTCTATTTCATATCCCTATTAGAACAGCAGCAAGATTTACAGAACTGTAAAGACTAATTCTTTAGCTTCACATACTGGTGTAATTATCTTAAAAATTGAAATGTCATCAATGATACAATATGGTCATAAGTAATTAACCACCTAATTAAAATCTAGAAATTAAAAGTAATTCATGGTCAGATAAAATTGTCCTTCACAGCTGGATTTTGGTAGTCCATGAGCCTAAGCAATGCTGAAAATGGAAGAAATTAGAGATGCTGAACACTTCATGGGAATTTGCTATGTGAAGCAAAAAGGAACAGCAGGACAGAACATGCCATGATGATTAGTGTTCTGTTTAATCAGTGCTGAGATGTCCTCAGCAAGAGATGGCAGGTATCACATTGCTATGATAGAACAAAGGCAGTTTGTGGAAAGAGGGAGATGAGGAAGACTGGGAACACAGGAGTTCTGCAGTACAGGAAAAATCTTCGCTTATTCACAACAAAAATTAAACCATACAGCATAAAATTATCCAGAAAAGTTTGGAACATCTCAAACACCAAGTTGAAGACATCTTATTGGTTCTCTTGTCCAGCACTCTGTATTACTCTTTGGTGAGGTAAACCAGAAGCACCTTCTTGCACAGCATCAAAGGATTCCCGCATTAAAAATCACAAGTCGTAGCCTATCAAGGAGAAATCAATGCTTCTTAAGAATTATCAAGGTTTCAAACAACACACCAGCCACTGAAACCTGTCATTCTCTAGTCACAGAATAAAATAAGTAAACAGTCCTTACTGACAGTTTGTGTGTTCAGACAATGCTCTGTGACAGGTGAGTTGCTGGATAAAAGCAACTGAAAAACGTATTGCAGCATGATTCTGAGGTCAGGCATCGCAGGGAGCTCCTGGATTTTAGTCAAAGTGCTAGAGAATTATTCATGTCCAAATTAACATAGGGTCTTAAATAAGATGTCATCGTAAATTCTACAGCTTAGATGAACGGAAGGACTTGAGTTTAGTTGCAGGATAATATTCTCTACTCGAAAAAGGCTCCATGTGTCTCACGTTGAATGGGAGTCACTGAGAACGTGCGCGCACACCTAGAGAGGTTGAGAGATCATAAACAGGATCTGGACAAACTGAGGCCCCAGTGTTAAAGGAACTGGATTCATTTTGGCTCCTGTTCACTGAAAGAGTTAAAAAGTTCAGGTTGGTTCCTACTGAGTTTTCAGCTGAGCACGAACACCCCTCCAGCACTCAGGTGGGTGACACTGCTGTCAAGGGCTTTTAAACACATGCATGTGACCTCCAGAGGAGATGAATTTCTCACTTGGGTCTAGCTGGGGCCTCTCCTGATGGGCTACGGCAGGACCTGTGCTGTGTTAGCCTTGACCTCCCAAACACGCTGAACTTTTTAAAAAGTACTAAATACCAACAGCCTCTTCTTGAAATACTATTCTCATAGGAAGGGCTGGCAGAAGATGCACATCTGGCTTCTACAGATGTTCCATATTTATTTCCTGACAACTTTTTCCAGTATGACAGACAGTCAATCTCAGTAATTTCTTCACCCCCTCACCCCAGAAGAATGGAAGAATCCCATTCTTTTCAAATGTTGAAGTTTTATGGCAGTTTCTACAGAGCTGTTAGTCTTTCAATACACAATATATTACCAGAACAACTGTCTGCTGTAACTACCCAAGGGAATGATTTTTTGCATCCACTGAATACCAGACTCATGGAGTCTGAAGCTTTAGTGCACATCTCAACAAGACAAGCCTTTGTCTCCCAGTATGCTGCTTCACAAGCCAGCTGGAGACAAGCAGAAGACATATCCTTCATCTCTGATTATGTTCCAAGACACATTTCTACTGCAGCTCTCACAATTACAGTGAGGTTTTACATTTGACTCAGTGCTAGCCCACCCACCCACCAGAGCTGACTGAAATCACTGGCTTGCTCTCTCACCTTCCACCCACCCCACCACCAATCGAAGCGCCAGAAAGAGCCTGCAAAGAGTCAGGCCCAGACACCAGCAGCCGTGTTCCGAGTGAGGAATGAGGGACTGCAGTTGATCTCAGACTTTGTCCAGTTACATCCAGATATTTTTCAAAACTGCCAGACTACTTTGCTAAGTTTCTGTCTGCTCATTTTTAATCACCACTATAATTTCAATCTTCTCCACCTACTGTGAACAATAAATTAAAAAGAAGAACTCTGTAGTCAGGTGAAAGCTTTATTACTAAGGTTTTTTTCTCATATGAAATGACCACAGCTTACCTTGATGACTAATACTCTTTGGTCAGTAAATAATACCACCTGCTGAAGCAAGTATGTGCCCAGAATGAGTGTGTGCTGCTAAGTGACTCAAAAAGACTATTATTTTCCCTTTCAGTTCCATGGTTATTTTTTTCCTTAAACCAGAACTTGCAGCAGCCTTGTCTCATTTCTAGGAACAGAGCATGCATGGACCACACATGAATTTGAATAACACTACTGCACAAGCTAATTAATCCAATCATTATCCAAGGCACCCAGCACTGAGCACACACAGAAGCATGGAAAGTGTTGCATTTCACTGCCCGCAGATGGAAATCCCAAACTTGCATTCGCTCACTCTTCTCCACACCCTCTCCTTCTGCTCCTGAGCTATACCAAACTCTCACTGGGGCTGAAAAGCCTGGCAGAGGAGCACACTACTTCATCATTAGACTTCTCAAATGTCTACTTGACCTTGCTGTAAAAAAGGGTAAGCCACAGTAACCTGGCTCATCTTTTCACCCCATTATTAATTCACAGAATCAGAGAGGTGTTGAGGCTGGAAAGCACCTCTGGAGATTATTTAGTCCAGCCCCCCTGCTCAAATCAGGGCCACCTACAGCAGGTTGCTCAGGACTGTGTCCTGTTGAGTTTTGAATACCTCCAAGAACAGAGACTCTATAACCCCTTTGGACAACCTCTTCCTGCATTTGATCACCCTTGCAATAAAATAGATTTTTTTTTTTTCCTCACAACTAAATAGAATTTCCCGTATTTCAATTTGTGCTCACCGAAGACCCATTTTGCCTGCCTTGATCAAACTGCTCTTTTTAAGTGACTTTTCTTTAAACTAAGTCTCCCTGGGGTCATTATCTGTACCAAAAGGGATGGAAAGATGTTCCATTAAGGTTTATATATTCACATCACACCAGCCTGCACAGCTCAGTGATCAAACATGTTGTACACCTTGAAAAGATGCATCCCTGGAGAGTCTCTCTTGCCCCCTGGTCATCTTCAAGAGGCATTTACTTCTAAAGGACTTGGTCTCCTTAGCTGCTCTTCAGCAGCTGAAATCACCGTTGTTCCTCAGTCAAGTAAGGGTTATTATTTGCTCTAATGGACAAAGAGGTGTTTAATTTTACTCCTTTGAGTTGGTGCAGAGAGGAGTTAAAAGGATTACAAATGCTACTTCTTTTCCAGTGCAAAGATAAGTGACAAGAAAATGCAGAATGATATTTAAAGGGACCCTACAGATGTTGCTGAACTTGACATCAGTTTTCCTGAAGAAAACAAAGAAAAATTATTGTAATGATTCTTTTTTTTTTTTTTTTTTCCTGTCATCACCAGGTATAAGCAGCACTAGAATATTAACTCTGCAGTTCTAGAGGACACAGTTCACGGGTTCTCCAGTGCGGGATGCTTACGAAGCCATAGTGCAAGAATCGGGTAGTTCAGACATACAAACTGAAAGGATTATTACCTAAGAACTGGCCCCTATAAGCATATAAATTAGAAGAGAAGAATCCACTTTAGTTTCTTGTAGTTATACGAAACAAAAAACTCCGTAATTGTGATCCTTGTTTCTACTTGACGAATGGCAACCCCGTCATTTTCTTCAATTTTCTCACAATGTAGAATTTACTCTTTTTATCTTTCTTATTCTTTGTTTTCTTCTTAACGGCTACATCTCACCCATGGCAAAACAGAAAAGAAGAAAATAATTTGAAATTAACACTTCCATTTTGTTAGGAGGAGCCTCCCTCCCTGAAAAGCATTACAAAAGAAGAAAAGAAACAGATCTGAGACCAGTAATAAATTCACATCCCCAAGTGAGACCAGCAAAATAATTTCTTATTATACATTAAATGTCACTGAGGTTCACCATGCTCAGGAAGGCTACGAACTGCATGATTCAAGGGACAAAAGAAACAAGGCCATGCACACACAGACGTCCCCTCAAACGTGCTTAACAGGCTTCTCCGCAAGGTCTCAGATCTCCCCACTCCCTGCCAAGCTTTTCTTTATCACCATCTGCCTTTCCTCTATTAACTAATTTTTTTACTCTGAAGAAGATTCTAAGGCTGTTCTACTTTTAAATAATAAAATGGACTTTTCACAGTGGTTTTAAATGTAGTGCTGACCTAATAAGATTGATTTTTCTTTGGGAAAGAAAATGAAAAAGCAACAAACGCCCTTCAGCAACATGTTGAAAGAGAAGGCTATACAAATAATAAGTTACATAGTTAAAGCTTTCTCTAAGCCAGGCAATTGCTTTTCAAAAATAGTTTTAAACTTCTACTACTGTTAAACCAGAAAATATTCTTCCCATATCACAGGTGAAAAAAAATCCAGACCTCTATAATATGCACAGGTTAATTAACAGCTGTGTAACTCTGCTTCTCCTGTATCCATTTTTCATGTTTAAACACAGGGGACAGGGATATTGATTATTTCAATCAAGTTCCTTACACTTAAGATGTAAATAAGACTGAAATCTGCTAGAAATAGAGCTCTATGGTCTAGTTTTCCCATCATTATTTTCTTGGTTGTCAAGTTCTTAAAAAGCAGAGCATCCCAAAATCTTCATGGCACCAAAATGTAGTTTCAGAACAACCTGTTCAATACTGTTTCTCAGCACCTGATAGGCTCTAATCAGAGACTCTTTCCATGCCAGGGCAGTTCCCATACAGATCAACAACAGACAGAAGACCAAGAACTGTTCCCAAGCAGGTCTGCACCTGACAACCCCATCTGAGAACAAAGAGGACAGGATATAGTGCTCTCTAACCAGTGTCAGGACTCAGCACATCTGGGATGCAGACACAGAAAAGACAGAGACCTCCAGGGACAATCCAAACTGTGTGCTGGAAACCCTGCTGGGGTACTTCTCTGGCAGACACCACAGCACCTCCCCTCCATGGGCTACGTGGTTACCAGACCTCTCCCCACACCAGCAGCAACCAGGGCACACTGGACAGCCCTCAAAGCAGTACGAATTACAGAGAATGAGGTGGCAGACTAGAACAAAGGTGGGGTTTGTTGGCTGATGGTTTTTTCCTCCCCTAAATGCCAGGATTTAAAATTAGAACTGAGCAAACAGCTGAGACCAACTGGTCAAGCCAGTGCTCAAAGCCTCTGAGAAAGCAAGCAGGTCCTGGGCATGGCTGAACCCCAACATGCTGCCAGACCTGAAAGAATATTCATAAGCATTATGCCACATGCAGACAGCTCTGCTGGTAAGTAGGTGAACCCAGAAATGATGGAATGGACTGTACTGGGTTGGTACAGGAGCATCTCAGCACACGTGTCCCAACAGGCAATTATTTACAATTTGGGGAAAAATATTTGACGCTTGTTTTTCAAGAGCAGCCAGGAGTCGCTTAGGGATTCCTGCTCAGAATCACAACAGGGCCAAGAGGCTGCCGAAGAAGGGTCGCAGCAGCTCCCTATTTTCAGGATGAAGTCCTACCACAGCAACGCACACGTTAAACCAACAGCCCTTTAACACCACTCACTTGGAAAGACAGGAGAGGCTCCACTCCCATCACACCTTCTGCTTTTGCTGCAGCACCCCAAGGAGCTGCCCCACAAACTCCCAGCCAACCAGCTGTCTTCAGGTTGAGCTGAAGAGGAATCCGAGCTGGTGGAGACAGTTCTGGTGTGCAAAACTGCTGTTATTTCCAGTATGTATCAGCTCATCACAGACAGGATGAGTCAGCTAGGCAGCCCAAACGCCTATTGTTTAGGCAACCATGACTGTGATTTGTAAGGGGGGGGGACAGGGGTTATAGAATTACAGAAGAATAAAGCACATTGTTTTCTCTCCCCCACACACTTTGGTCAAAACAATTCCTTTTAATTGCAATATACTTCGCAGCTATAAGGTCATTCTTCTTGGAGAGGAAAAATAGAGACTCCCCGCTGAGAATTAAATGATCTATGTAAGTAATACTTTCAAAAGATACTGCAAGCTTTTAAATTATCACTCCAAAGTATAGCATAAATAAAATACCAACAATGGAAAATCAAGTGTAAATCACGCTGTTACGCACAGTCGTAGCAAGAGGTGCACAAAGCAGCTAGACCGTAGCTTCCATCGTTTGATTTTTTTTTTCCTGTGTGTGCATTCAACACATTCACAAACAAGGAACTTTGGGTAAGTGGCCTTACCTAAGCAAAAGGGGTGTGTACAAGTAAAGCATTCCAGAACAGTTCCCAAGGGTCTGCTGCTCATGGTAAAGATTTCCCAGAGGAATTCTGTTAAGGTATCTGGAGTGATTTCCTAGGTTCTCCAAAGGCTGCAAGAATTTTGCCAGTGATTTCAACAGAAACAGGGTATCACCTCTGGGCTTGCAGGCAGGGCTTCGTGCTCAGAGAGAAGCCAGCTAACCACAGAACTACTGTGTAATTAAAACTCATCCATATGGATAGCAGTAAAATTCACATCTCTCGTTCAGATTAACCTGGGCCATGATCATATTTTAAGTAATTCCTGCAGAAGTATCTGATTACCTTCAATCTCTACTATCAGTTTTAGACTAAAAGGATGGCTCAATTATCCTAAAGGTGCAATTTTTCATCCCTCACAAATCCAAAGTCCCACTGAGCACAGGGAAGGCGAGATGGGGTCCTTTGAATACTGTGCCATTGAGGTTAATGGGAGATTTAAATGCACAAGAAATGCGGGATCTGGTCATAAGAGTATTTGAAAAAGAATTATAAGAGTCATAAAAATGAAAGGGTATTTATTCAGAAATGCTTCAGTATCTCCTAAGTTATTTTTTGCCATACTCCTTTCTCAGCTGGCTCACTGCTGCTTCTGCTCTCCTTAATCTTTCCTTTCTAATTCTTCTTTTAAATATTTATAAAAAATTTGCACAGATGGGGGGAAAAGCTGAAGATCTGAAACAAAATTAATTTAATAAGGAAAGAACTAGAAGCCCATTATTGGTTTAGGCAGCCTCTTTTCATGCTGTATATTGTAACTAGGAATAATTAATTTGAAAGTCCTTGATCTTTGGGAGCTTTTTCATTAATATTATTATTAATAATAATAGCAATCCACATTCACTCTCCCCATTTCCCTCTTGCTGGCTCTAAGGACTTTAGTGCCTCTAGGCACCCACACACTGCCACAAGACAGAAGGCCGGATGGAACAGCATTTGCTTTCTCAGCCATCCAGCAAAGGCCTGCAGAGCAGGCAGGGTGCCGCAAACCCCCGTAACCTACCCCACCAGCCGCCTGTCCCATCCCCCCTGCAGGTAACCCGAGGGGTGCGCTGGGAGTGCCCAGCAGCAGGCCCCCAGCTGGCACAGCAGGGAAGGGCTGAAGCATTATGGTATGGGTTCTGGGGGAGCATCGGCGTAGTACAAGAGGGTGTGGGAAGCTTTGGAGCACAGGCCTGCACAGAGCTGCAGCAACACTGCGGCACCGTTCCCGCTTCACACGTCTGTGCAACAGGCACAGCCTGAAACACGGGAGAAAACACAGCCCCGTGCTGCAAATGCATGGAGTGCCAGCACCTCACTGGCACATGCACACCGCCAGTGCTGCCAGCAGCAGCCTCAGCAGATGGGGCCTGGAGTTCAGGATGGCAATCTGCCTTTGGGGGAAAAACAACAGATCTTGGCTTCAGTCCCATCACCCAAACAAAATGCTTTGCTACACTCTGGAGAAGATGCAGAGTCTACACACGGGCTTTTGACTTCAGCATTTCCCCTGGTTGTTCCCATTATGACAGCAGTTACCTATGCCAGAAGGTACAGCCCCTCACCACTATATATGCGTCCGCTGTTATGGGTAGGAGCTGAGAAAGGACTGCATGCGATGCAAGCCGTTTCCAAAATGTTCTGAAGGACAACTGGCAGAGCCATCAGCCACGGTCGGCAGAACCTCCAGAAGTAACGGCAGCATCCTCTGAGACCCCTGGGATAACACACTCCACATCAACTGCACTGCCTGCTTTGAACATCCAGACTGTGGAGTTTCAGACGCACCATCCTGCAACATCTCACCCAATACTTATCACCACCAGGCTCTATTCACCACTGTGGTTTCTTGCTCTTTATTCTTGTAACACCAACAGCTTTCTGCTACACTCCTTTCCCTGACCTTTCAGTCTTGTGCATGCTACTCGTGCACCTTCTAACGCTGCCAGGACATGGCAACACTGCTTTCACATACACAAAGTTCTTCTCCTTCCAGTTTTCTACAACTATGTGCAGATTTAAGGCTTTTGAATCTGGGCATTTCTAGATGCCTACCTTGGGACACCAAAGCAGAAATCAGCAGGGCCCCCAAGTATCACAGCAGTTGCTGTAACATCAAATCGAAGAAAACCTACCAACACATCTAGAAAATGACACGCAATTCAATTTGCCCGTGTTGCATCCCACGCCCATACGCTAGTGTGAAGATAACAGAAAAGGCGAGGGCTGTTTCGTTTCTGGGTTCCAGCCAGGCAAAGAGTGAGCAGTAACATCTGTCCCACTTGGAAGATTCAGCACCAGTACTGCTGGCAGCTTGAGAGTAGCCCCTGGATGTGTCACTCCATGAGACTGTGGATTCACCATCTGGGTGTCTCCTTCTCCGTGCCACGCACGAGGGTTTTTCAACTCCTATCTCCTGTTACGCATGACACGCTTGGGTCTGCTTGTTGATAAACATCTCAGGAACACCTCTCCCCAAGTTCCTATAGAGTTATTTTCTTCCCAATTTTCAAGACAGGAACAAAACAGAATACACATTTCACTTCCAAACTGGATTCCTCGGAGGAAACAATTCCAACCCATCTGCCACACACATACACCGGTGGAGTTGTTGGGTTTTTGGTTTTTTTAATTCATGTACAAAATAAGGCTTGTATGTACAAAATAAAAAGGTCCATACAGACAAATAATCCCCCCTGCTTCCTAGCTAAACTATTACAAGTCAACACTAATTATTGAGGTTACCACCCTTTATTTTAGGTAAGGCTGGAATAAATGTTGGTTGCAAGCAGTTAAAACTCAGCCGTTACCTTCCTAAACTGATGAACACAACCTGAAATTTAAGTGATAGAGAATTGTTCTGTAGTGAATAATACACTCTCAGGTGTAATACAGGCCAGTAAGTTACAAATGACAGATATGCCAAACATCACAGAGAATCAACACAACTCAACCGTAACTTTCCGGGTTCTGAAGACAACACTGGTTGCCTGGAGTTCAGGCTGTGTTTGTTTGACAGTATTTGAAATCTTTTTATATTCAATTCCCAACCAGATGAGACATTTCTAGCATTAGAGCCTCAACTGGAATAGCAAATACATAAAATAAGATACCAACATCTGTATCCAACACCCCCCACAAGCAGAGGTCTCCATCAGAAAGTTCACTAGAGGGAATTCCAAAAGTGAACAAATCACAACCAAGCCTGGGTGAAGAACAGGAAAGATGGCTAAGAGTTGGCCAGGACATTTTCTGTCTCCAGACAAGCACACAAACCTCCCAGAACACCAGAATTTAGGTATTTCCCTTAATGTACCTTTCAGTGCCTGAATCAGTACGAAATTCCCATCCAGCCCCTCTAGGTAAGCAATCACTGGCAGTTAATTGCACACGTCTGAGCAAGCTGTTCATGTTTTTCTTCAGCTTATGCAGAGAAGTGAGTATGTCCAGAGGGGAAATCATCACCTCTTAAGCAAGGGGTCTAAACCACTCTGCAGTGTCTGAAGGGAACTCTGTCTCCTCTGGCTGTAGAGGGGCCCAATTCCCCATTAGTGGAGTGGAGCTAACAGCACAGTGGAGGACTGTACAGCAGCCAGGTACTAACCACAGCAGAGAGCTTAACTGTGCCCCAGACAGTCAATACGAGCTAGCTTTGCAGTGCTCCATTTGTTTCCCCTCCAGACAGCCACAGCAGGTCAGTAATGCACATGGACTCTGCACGCTACTCAGAGCTGACCATTTAAGCTGTTCTTTCAGAACAAACTTTGTAAGTATTTTCTCAAGAAGCAACATTTAGACCTATTGATTATTCTCCTTAGTAAATATTTAGGCTCTGACTCCCATCACATTTTAATTCAGGTATTTTTGACAACTGCTAAACAATTTATTCAAAAAACTCTTTGTGTACTGCATTTCGTTGCAATGGTTTTATCCATCTCAAATTAAAAGGAAATACTACAAACGCCAAGGTATTTAACCTGATAACTAAACACTCTTCTTCTTTTGAAGCCACAGACAACTCCCTTAACTGATCAGTTCACTCAAGTTCTTCCAAATTTTTATTGAATGAATACAGTTGGAGGAAAAGGCAAAGTAGGTGGTGTGCTGCTTCTTTTCCCTAAGCACAGGCAAATCTGTACCAGACCAAGGCATATCCCAGTGCTGCCAACAGACAGAACTGGTTCCCTTCCTTCCACCTGCCTAGAGTCACAAGGTGAAAAAACACAATTTGTACCGACTGCTGGTAGACCCTGGAGCTGTCCCGTGGGGGTTGGATGTAGCCTACAGCTCTTAGCTGAAGAGCAGTGCTCTGAAGCAGAGAGGACGACAATGCTCCCAACTGGTGAGATTTTGCAGGTAGCTATTACAGATGGTCACCAGCTTTACTGACAAGCATTTGCATTTGAATTCCCACACTCGGGTCCTTTCTTAGTCACCACATAACAGGCCAGCACTGAATAGGTGCTGATTCCAACAGGACACACATTTCAGTGAGAAGAGCTCGCTCGGTCATCTACCTGCAGCATATTTCATTCAGTCTCTGAGGACAGCACTCAATTTAGCCAGGATTAGGAGGAGGGAAAAAAACCCTCAGCATGGGTTCTTGACTGAGAATATCAGTAGAAGTTGGATGAAATGATATTCTAGTAGCCAACATCGTTCATCAACCTGCTGCCCAAAATAAAGTCTCAGTGATGGATTTTCTCTTTAGGATAAAGCAGGGTGGAAAAAGTGATCCCAGTGACACAAAGGAACTCTGGGTCCACCATGAAAAAAAGGTTATGACCAGTTCCACTGGTTTCCAGTCACATGGGGCACTTTGAGAGGTGAAAGCAAGGCGTGAGGAGTCCTCACCTTCAGGTTTTTAAGAAAGCACACCTCCCTCCCAGCAGGTTCCACACAGCCCACCCTCTCCTTACAGAAGTGTACAGACAGCTGGGAACCACAGTAGTAAAGTCAAAGCCACAAATATCAATAAACAGAACATTATGCAATAGACTGCACACAAATTATACAGATGGAAACCTAAGTGAGAAAGGCATACATGTGAAAATGTGCATCTCTTAGCCGTAAAAAAAGCCACTGTGATCCACCCACAAATCATCCTGCTCTAACACCTCTTCCATCAGTTGCATGCTCCTGCTTACAAAGAGGGTAACCTGCAGGAGAGGAATTAGTGTTTATTCATTCCATTTGCACTCTTACCCACAGAGTACTTTAGAATTTATTACCACCAGAGCTACGATATTGTTCAGAATTCAGATCTAAGGGGACTCCAATCATATGATTATCAGTCAGATACAGTCTGCTACACTGCCACTAACTCCCCTTTTTCTGGAGGGGACCAATAGCCACAACACATCTGTAGCACTTGTCAGAAGAGCGGGGTCAGTGTCATTTCTTCAAGACTTCACACACATTAATGGACCCTGAGAGAGCTCTATCAGATTTCAAATGGGAGTACTGTTCCCCATTTCCAACCTATAAATCCTTGTGACTATGTTGCCGAGTCAAGGCAAGCCCCACGGAAGATCTGCTATCTGAAGTGGCTGCAGAGGAAATCTTACGCTTTTGAGTGCCTATGGTACAAAACACGCTACATTAAAAATTATCATCGCTCTGATGACCAATAATCAGCCATTTACCTTAGGTGTGATTCTCCCTCTCTTTGATAGCTGAAACCAACAGCCGCTTTAACTGCCTCGCTTCACACGACTTACCTGTTTCACTAAAACACTCAGTTTTAAACACTGATGTACTTGCCAGACTTGGGGAATCAATGTGCCAGTGTAATTGCTGGACAGCCGTACCCTGTTGCTCCAGCAATCTTTTTAACAGACAAAGTCAGCTAAAAAAGAACAGTTGCTACAGATAAAATCATACCTTTCACCCAGTGCAAATATTTTTGAATGTTTTGAATGCAATGCAAAGCTAGGAAAGTGGTGGCAAAGCAGAAGTCACACTAACATCTGACTTTAATAAGCGCCCCGAATTTTATCATTAATGGGGGGTATTTTTTGCAGGCAGACAATTTTACTTTGTATACCTTGTTGCATAAAGCTATCATTAACGAGATACATTCCCTAATTATGCTGGTCTGTTCTACTTGAGAGTAGGATTGCAGCTATAAATTTCACCCAGTCTCAGCACTGTGTGTAAAAGCATCTGACAGAACCCCATGACCACAAAGAAGGGAATATGGAGAGATAGTGTCATTCTATTTGACAAACCGACTGGTATCGCTGTCAGCGTAATAGTCCCAGATCTGCAGCAGAAGAGAACAACATTGATTGTCAACATCAAAAGGGTCAAGATAAATTAAATATTTATGGCTCTGGGCTGTGTTGACAGCTCTTGATGTGTTCTCAAAGCTGATCGCTCCAAGCTGATACATTTCTTCTGAAAGTTGGCCCACAAACCCCGCAGCGGTTCCTGACGCTTCCGTATTTCTCGCCCCTGCTCCTGACAGCCTGGCATCGCGACGAGCTGGCGGCACGCTTCAGTCCTCCAGGAGCACCTTCCTGAGCCCTGGCCACGCAGCCCCTTCCACAGGGGAGGTAAAATGATCCGCTTCAGGAAAAGCCAGAGTAAACCAGCGACAGATACACGTAAGAAAGAGATGGCTTTTAAAATATGAAATAAAAGTTTGTATATTTACTTTTTCCAAAGCAGATACAAATTGGTGAAAAACCTCACTGTCCCAAGACTCTGGGTTGTTGAGTTTTCCCACCCTGAAAGTTCAAGTAAGACCAACCCTGGGCTCAAGGCTAAGTTTTGTGCATTCCCAAAGATGGCCAGAGTGGTAACATTAGTCCAATATTTCATAGTTGCAGGTGAATGGAATGATCAGTGTAGCATTCAAGCAACACAAACAGTCAGAAGTATAATAAATGCTACCAAAAAATATTTGCTGGAGACTGGATCTGGTTTAACAAACCTGACTTTTGTCTTCCGTTTGATTACAAGCTAGGTCAATAGTGCAAATTTCCTAGATTCATCTAGGACCTCTAAATTAGCACTTGAGAACACAGCATGACTAAAGTACACATTAAATGGATTAAAAATACCTACCTAGCTTGAAAACAGACATTAATGGGGGCTCGACATCTGAGGCACCATTTCTAGCAGGTTCCCCAAAGGATTGGGATGAAACCCTTTACAAAGGAAGGCTTCCATCAGCGAGAACTAACTAAAGCAAACGGAGCTGAGGGAGTTGATATTACAAACACTTGCAGACTGATAAATGAGGGAAAGATGAGAGTACTGACAATGAAATCAGAGCCGCTCGGGAACCGGGGCCTGTTTGAACAAGATATGGTTTAAATCAAGACTCACAACAATGTTCATCTGGGAAAAATCCTAGAAATTCCAAATGGAAATATCAATGAATCATCCAAGCCCATCTTCCTACTGATATCTAAGGCATCCAGGCAGATGTTTGTCTAATTTTTTTCTCATGACGGAGACTGCACAGGCATGGCATGTAAATGGAGTTCCCCATTTTCCTTCACAAGGTGAAAAGCTTCCCCTCACACCCAGACCACATCATCTTCAGCTGCAATTTCAGGTCACATTCACTTCTTAGCCAGTCCCCAGTGGGCATGAAGAAAGAGGGTTCACCCTTCCAACAACCCTCTTAGCACAGAAACCTGCAACTACATGTTAGCCCATTGCCCCCCAGTTTTCTCTTTGTGAAAAACAGCTCATTCAATTCTAATTCCCTGGACCTGCTGTCGAGACTAAGGAACAATACTCTGGAAAACAGTAGTGGAAAGAGAATGCAAGGCAAAAACATGAGCTCCAGGCACAGCTCTGTAGTGAAGCCTTGATCCATGTGTTGAAAATGTTAAAAGGAGAATAGGTAAGACTGCCTCTGCATATAGCTTTAGTTTCCACATTTAAAAGGAGGACACTGCCATGAAGATATTTGGAAATAGAAAATCCTGTCCTCTCCACCTCTTCCCTGGCAATCATTTGCACTGTTAGACACTTGCCTTATTTCCAGTTTGAATTCATCTGGTTTCACTTTCCATGAAAAGCCTCTCAGCTGGATTAAAGCACCTTTTACTCCCCTGTGTTTTCTCCTCATGAAAACACTTTGCTCATCTTAGCGACCCTTCTGCCATTCCACAGGAACTGTTTCCGTGAGGCTGTAGTAAAATCCTCTGGCTCCCCTCCTGTAGCCGTAGCACTCGGGTGTAGGAACAGGTGCAAGAGTCCTCAGCTTCTTCACAAACTACAAACCCGAAACTCCAATGTAAAAAAAATTAAAATAAAAAATGACAGTCTCTCTGCTTAGAGAGGCACAAGACTGCCAGTCCTGTTCTCACTCCTCTTAAAACTTAGCACTCAGCTGCAGTTGTACCTTGATTCTCCTCCACCTCTCATCTCTTTACGTTTGATCATTCATTTTATCATTTACTCTTGTTTTCTTTGCCCTTTTTCTACCTTTCTCCACCACTGCATTCCCTTTGCTCAATACCCTGTCTCTGTTCTGATTTTGGCATTCACTTTCCCTCCTCTTTTTCACTACTGCTCTGTGAATAGCTTCTGGCCAACACACTCCTTCCTTTCTCCAGGCATTACCATCTCTCCCTTTCACGTCACTTTGATCCAAGTCACAGTAAAGGAGAAGAGAAAAACCTTGGCTAGTTCCAAAGCATATTTTCAAGCTGAAGATGTCTGTCACGCTTGGTTTTACACTATATACTTCATGAATGGCTAAAGCCAAGGGCAAAACCAGAGCAAGGTAAAGAACATGCACCATTAGTGTCTGTGCAGCCAAACGCTACCTACCCCCTCCAGCAGCAGCAGCCCAGTGCTGAGAGCACTCCCCAGGGAACAGCTGGAAGCCCCGATTCCGGTCCAGCCGGGCATCACAAGGAGCAGGGCTCTGAGTCTGGGTCTCCATCACCTGCGGTGGGGTTTCTCTTATCTCCTTTGGGAAGCAGTTGTGACCTCAGATGCCCACTCGGTTTCCATCTCCTCAGTGATCTTTTCTGCGCAAGCTTGTGCATGAAGAGACCGATGTGAAGTTATCTGTGTTTGTCAGCTAAAAATGCTTCAAACAAGGTTTCCCCCCCAGTTGCTCCAGTGAAGGAATTAATAATAACACTGCCTTTCATTCTTTCATTTGCATACAGAGAAAACAAACCCAACATTTTCTAAAGAAAACAAAAGGCAAGATTACTGGGTAACAGTTAATTTCCTAATTAACTGCACAATATCTGCAGTTTTTTCTTTTCCATTACTGAAAATAAGGTTAGGGTGGAGAAATTATTTTTTGCATTAATGACATCTGGTACCAGCAATTTACAGTTATTTTGACTGGTACAGTACTTAAATTACTAACAACACATAAAACTCAGTGAGCTAATAGCATTCTGTGGCAGCAAGAAACACACTTTGTCAAGATTATATTTCCATAGGACCAGATTAATTTAATTACAATTAATATTTTTTTAGTAAATGGCACGAACAGACGTGCATGGCAAATAATTTGCGTCTAAATTACTCCCACTCCCACTTTAGATGTTATCAACTCCAAAAGGCCACTTACAACTACGTGAATTCACTGTCAAGCTCAATCATTCTATATGAACATGTGGGCAAAATTTTGTTGCAATAATACACATCTTCTGCAAAAACCACGTGTCTGGTATTTCCTCAAAGGCTGCAGACTGAGCAGAAAGAAAGCAGCATTTGCTGTAACAAATGCCAATGTTCATTCTTGGCAGGACATCCCTTCTTCAGAGAAGCATTTTTAAGAAACTTCATGGATCTCCATTACCAGAAACAGCATCCATGTGAAATTATTTTAAGTATTCTTTGGAATCAATCTAAGAAAATTCATGGATTTATTGTAGAAACACCTTGAGATGACCTCAGTGAGAAGAAGCACATGTGCCAATGACAGGGCTAACAGCTCTGGTTGCCCGGGGACTCGCAGTCTGTGGCAGACAGTCCACTCACCTGCTGCCCACTGCCCAGGCCTTCAGGCCCAGCCTGAGCTATGTCATAGCTGTGCCTGTCCCCATCTTTGACCTTAAGTTCACATTTGAATTTCACAGACCCATAGAACAGTTTAGGTTGGAAGGGACCTTCTAGATCAAATAGTTCCCCCACCACCACCACAGGCAGAGACACCTCCCCCTAGACCAAACTGCATAAGGCACCATTCAACCTGGTCTCAAACACATCCAGAGATGGAGCATCCACAGCTTCCCTGGGCAACCTGTGCCAGGGTCTCACCAACCTGAGAGGGAAGAATTCTTCATTTCTGATGTAAATCTGCCCTCTTCCAGCTTGAGGCCATTACCCCTCATCCCATCACTACAAGCCCTTAAATACCCAGGAATGATCTTCGGCCCAGTTGCTGCCTTCCCTGTGCAGCTCTGCTCACCCAGCCCAGGTACTGTGTCCCACCCTACACTGTCACCACTCCTGGCTGCTAATTGGTCCTTGCTGCTCCTGGACAGGGGAACACTTCTTCCACAGTTTAGTCAGTCTCCCATGGTGGGGATTCCATGTGAGATGTCAGCTCCCATTGCTCAAAGGCTGTTTTAACCCATCATCATCATGCAGGAACACAGTATGCTGGAGTCCCCCTCTTCAAAGCTGGTTAAGAGGTATTGAAGCAATAGTCCGAGGTGGACAAAAAGGCAGACATACCATATGACTGCAGAAGCCTTCAAAGAAGTCACTTCCTATGTCATTTGTGTTTTTTTTTCCCGGTACCTTTTCCTACCTAAATCCTGACTGAAGTGGCTAAATTCAGATTTGCAAAGTACCTCTGGTCTAAGCTTCTTTTAGACAAACAAAATTAGCACTCTAAAGGCTCCAGCAGGTGAGCTGACAATAGCTCGGGACAGCTCTTTCCTGCTATAGTGCCAAATTTTTGTATTCATGCTGCAGATACCTCCACTTCAAAGAATTCTATGGTGCTTCAAGGAGCAGGGTCTCTTGTATACACCTGAAATAATCTCACAGTGTTTTATACATAGTTCAGCAGTGTTAACTGGAAGGTGCTTCCCAATGCTTGGGTCACGGTCACTCGCCATCAGATTTCAACAGAAAACAAAAATTCATCCCACATATAAAATTGCTAGCTAGATCCTGTCATCAAGCATGTTCTTTGGGGTAGGATGGAAAGCAGAAACAGGAAGAAAAACTCGAGAGGAAAATATGAACAAATTAAAATTCAGCCAGGTAACCAGCACAGCACTTCCCAGGTTGTATTTTGCATTCAGAAGCTGCACAGACTATCAGTGAACAAAACCAGCAATTATCAGCATTGCCACCATGTAGCTGAAGGGAAGATTCAACTCTAGCACAGCCAGGTAACCTGCCTGGAAGAAAAGGAAAAAAAAATATCAAGAGGGGGGACAGGAATGGATTAGAGACTGCTCAGTATTTCCTGGGAACACAAGTGCGTGACCTAACAGGGGTTTTTCATGGTTTGAACAGAAGATTTTAATGGGGGAAGTAAGAGTTACAGATGGTAAAGCCGGATGAATTCCTATGATCCCTTATTCAACAGAGATTCATAATCACTTCTCAAATTCTGTGTTTTACTCTAATGTAGAAAAATTCAAGAAGATAAATGCTTGGAGAGCATAATCTCTTCTTGTAGAAGTTACTCAGTGATTCACAGGAAGCCAAATTGGAGATTAACATACAATGAACACTATCATCTTCAGCTTCTCCAGCCTTTTATTTTTCATCTAAGATCGTTCCTTTCATATTCAATTGTCCAATTGTTTTCATATCAATAATAAGATTATTAAGCCAACAGAAGATAATGAGGAAACCAGAGCTCCTAGGAACTCTTCAATTTAGGTACCTAATTTAATGATGCACCCTCCAGAGCTGTGGAGAACAAAGGTTTCCCTCAGTTGGAAACACAGAATATAAAAACCAATGTGAATTTCTAACCCTTAAGTGCTGTTTTTATTGTCAGTAGAGCCCCATTCCTTCACAGGAAAAGCTAAGTTAGAACAACAATAAAAATTCATAAGAAAGAGGCCTTTTCCTCATCAAACTACAAGCACAGGCAGCACCAAAGTGTCTTCTGCATGGAAACGCTTGGCTCTCCCCTCTATCTCCCCTGTATTAAACAGCTCTATTTCCACTTTGATTAGAGAAAAAAATATGGAGAACAATAAAATTTTGGTAATATTTTGAAAGTTTGCCCATCTCTGCTTACACCCAAGATCAATATTGTCAATTTCTCTTCAAGCTTCAATTCCACCACTGCCTGATTCTGACCCCAATTCTGGTTTTCTGTACATAAGAGATGAGTAAATATCTGTATTTCTCTCAAGTGCCTTCAGAGATTTGTATTTGTTCTATAAACTGAGATGACAATCTATTTGATATTTTAACATTAACTCAGCCTAGCAAACGGAGAGCAGCACACACCTGGGCTTCAACTACTCCTCCCAGGAAGGCAATTCCCATTTGCTACAGCACAGATTTCCCCACCTCGAACAGTTTCTGCAGGTTGGTCTCCTACTACCTACGGACTAACATCAGCCCTCTCCTTCGCAGCTCTCCCGCACGTCTGCCACGAGCAGTAGCGATTCCACAAGCTCCTGTGCACACAGTGCAGCTTATCACCAGGTCTTCAGTTGAATCAAGCCCAAAGCAAGACTGAGAGCACCAAAATACTTGCAGCCTACCTAAAACATGACCATGGACAAGGACGGACCTCTCCGGGCTAAAGCAGGAGCAGAATTAACTCGCTCCTACTCTCACATGTAGTGTTAGGACATACACAGGTTAAAGAACTCCAACTACAGCCCTTCCTCAAGAGTTGTAAAGTTAAAAAAAGCCCACATTCACTGTAGATTAGAGTACAGATTTCCATATGAGATTTAAAACAAGCATTCCGTTCTTTTAAGGCCACATGTTACATTTTTGTGGGCTAGAAAGCACAATGCTTATCACAGTAGCTGTGAATCACTGGAAGAATTGATCCTCCACAACAGGGGTGTGCACCACCCATGCTCCAGATGCTGGACAAGGCTCCTCCTTTTTGTGTCTTCTGCATTCCCAGCAAGAAGAGCTCAGCCACTCACACCAGGTTCTCAGCTAAGGGCTGCAGTGACCCAACTTCTCATCGCTGCTGTTCCCTGCCCCTTCCTGTCTCCCTCTGCCCCTATTCAGTTTTATCCACCCTCCCTTTCTTGCTGCCTCTGGCACCTCTAAAACTTCCCTGTGAGCCAGTTCAGCTCTAACCCAGCAGAAAAACTTGTTTCTGCTGAGCCTTCTCCCCTTCTGAACAGACTCACTTGATTGACAGAGGTCCTGACAGGAGCATGCACACAGCAGACTGACTGACTAGTGCCACCATCTTCCATGGTGAATTAACTCAGCTCACCCTCGGGAACCTCTCCCAGCTTAACACCTTATAACATACTCACAACTCAGCCAAAACAGATACTGATGCTTAGGCATACAAAAAAATCTGATGCCCACACACAGCAACAAACAGCAGCTAAGCACACCCTGACAGGTTACAGCTACACGGGATTTGTCAAATGTAGGAGCATTTTCAGTGAAAAAGTTGAAAAAAAATCCCAAGATTTTCTTAATTTCTTATTTTCTTATTTCTAATACTACCTCTAGCACCTGAACACCACATTTAATAACATTCTTTTTTGAGGAAAACAAACACACACACACACCCAACCAACCAAAACCAAAACAAAAACTTCCTACAAAAACTTCCTACAAAAGTTACAAGGCCATCTACTGAAAAACACCAGCCACCCCAGAAATAACAGCAAGCTCTTTCTGTAGAAAGATTTTTACATGTAAACAATTCAATCACATTGTAAAAGCATCTTTTTTTTCTTTTATAAATATGCACACAAATTATTCATCTTCTTACACAGCAGCCAGCTCAATGCATTCACATCGGCGCCTGCCAAGATGTCTCACTTTTATAAAGATATAGAACAAAAGAGAACAATAGTCCATAATTGCTTTACAAATGGCTTCAGAGAGTAATTATATCATCAGTCCTGAGTGGTTCCAGCTTCCAACTGTTCTGCCACTAATCTTTTGAATACATTTTTTTAGGAACTAAGTGGGTATTGCTGGAGGGAAAAAAAAAAACCACACAACAGAAAACCAACTTGCATGGCGGAGAGCATACGATGTCACTGCAGCTCCACACAGCTTAGAGAGGAGTGATTTCCTACCCCACTGCCCTTGAGAGAGAGAGAGAAACACCCGAGAGCTGCCTCTGCACACCAGCCTCACAGAAATTGTTCTCCCAAAGCTTTACACCTGGAATTTTACCTGTCTTGATGCAGTTACTTGTGGGCAGACGATTTCCTAGAAGTCTGCCTACCAAGTAATACTGAGATCTGTGTCAAAGGCCACAGAGACCAAAACTTTCCAGATCTGGTGTAGTCTCTAGGGCCATCACTGGCAGCTTACACAGAATCCACAGCCATCCCTGCAAGACACGTGCCCGTATCTCCCTGCACGTCCAGCTCCCCCTTTCACTTCACTTCAGGGCGAGGTCACCTGCAACTACGTGAGCACGTATCAGAGGTTATAATACACACACTTGCAGCTAACTGACCACTGCTACCTGCTGGGCAACTCCAACATGCAGTAAAACTCATCTGATCAGCCAAAGAGAGCAGATAGGAAATCTGCTCCCTCTTCAAAGCTTGACTTCTACAAGACCATTTTCCCCCCAGCACTACTGGCTATAAAGCATCACTTGGACATGAATTATTTCTATTTCTCTCTTCCCTTGTCCTTCTACATGTTACCTTTTCAGCTTGATATTTTGAATGAAAATCCAATTTAGCTTATTGGGACAGAACGTAGAGCTGCTGACACTACCTCTGCCATGAAACATTCTCTAATTTCCTTTGATTTCGTTTCCTGAGCAACTTGTTCACCCATGCAGACCTCCCATCATTTGTGCTTAGGTTCCTGCTCGTCCAGTTGGCCCACTCTTGAGCGTGGAAGATGTAATACTTGAAAAATAACAAAGCAGGTACAAAGAAGGCAAAGCCTGCTCCTCTCACATCTACAGTTGCAATCCTGCTATTTATCTTGCTTCTTATCCTCTGGATCCTTGCTGTCTGCAAGGTCATCCTCCAAACTCCCATGCTCAGCCAGTTCCTTCTTGTTTTTAAGAATAAGGTCCAGCAGAGCACCTCCTCTTGTCAGCTCCTTTATCATCTTTGATAAAAGGATTCCATGAAATTTTCAGATTCTGTGAAATATTCAGAAAACACCTGGATAGCTTGTGTCTTGTTGGATTGCCTGTCCAGCAGATAATTGGGTGGTTAAAAGTTTCCCATAAGGACGAGGGAGTGCTAACATGAGGCTTCCTCCAGCCTCATCTATTGCTCCTTCCTAGTCAGGCAGTCCATGTCACGTACACACCACAATACTACCTGTGTTGTCCTCGAGCTGATCCTGACCCACAGACTCTCCAGTGGTTCATCATCCACCTCAAGGCAGAGATCCACGTGTTCCTGCTGCTTTCCCACATAAAGAGCAACTCTTTCTCTCTACCTTGCAGCTCATCTTTCCTAAAGGGCTTGTATCATCCACTGCAACAGTCCAATTGTGCAAACATCTTCCAAATCTCGTGATCCCAGTAAGGCTACAGACCTAATTCCCAGAAGTGAGAGCACCTCCCCATTATGCTGTCCTCTCAGCAATTCTGCATTTGTCTGTTGGAGTCCTTTGCACAGCATTTAAATAAGACCTCTGGGGTATGTCTCCCTCCCTCATTCTGATCACAGGCGCTGCTTACTACAGCATGTACCTGACAGGTATCAACAGAGCCATTACATTGTCACATTCAATCCTCTGAAGCCATTAATGCAGCACAACACCAGTGATGGTGTCAGAGGCTTAGCATGGTACAAGGGATGAAGCACAGGAAGGTTAAGGTGAAAAAAACCCAAACAAATCCCCCCCAAAAACAAACAAAAAAAAACCCCAACCCAACAACAACAACCCCCACACAAACAAAAAACCAAACTAAACAAAAAACCCAACACCACCACACATTTAGGGGACAAATGAGCTGAATCACTGTTCTGCACACGTCCAGCCAGCAACCCTCAGAAACACAGGTCAAGTTGTTCCTCAGGTTAGGAACTGAGCTGGGATTTTAATTTAACAAAACTTGACTGTTCTGCAGACAAGGAGTTTATACCAAGCCATAATTAAGAGATGCCTGAGCAATCCCTGGAAAATTTCTAGCATTGTAGGTAGCTCCCCTCCCGCTGACAACACAAGCATGAGCTGTATGACTGCAGTGAGAAAAGGAGTTAAAGCTACCCTGAAGGTGTACACCCCTTGGTGTTTATCCAGAGGGAATGGAACCTTATGAAAGCTAAGAAACAACCTACATGGTAATTACAATTAATAACATTTACCTCTTACTGAGAGCTTTACATTTCTTAAATGTTTTCTGAACACTAATTAATTAGTAAGGCATAGGGGGGAAAAAAGTCACTGCATTATGCAGTGATACACTAATTAATGTGTATGTACCACTGTCTTACCCTCACTGCTACCCGAGCCCTTCCCTACCTATCGCCAGGGCCATACGTGTGGTTTGAGGCTGTTCTCAGCTCTAAGGGTAGAAAACATTAGGAGATTCTTATTTCTTTTTTTGTAGTTTGTTTTCTTTCAATCAGAGTTGCCAAATATAGACTATTCTACAACAGGAGTGAGAGGCTAAAAGTCAAACTTGGTTTTGAGATCGACTTGGACAGGAAGCTTCATTACAAGTTTACCAGAGTGTAAAACACCTTAAGAGCAACAAATTTTCATGACTTTTCAAAACAATGAGATGATACACAGTACTTTCCACCTCAAAAGGCTACACCACAAAATAAGGACATAATTATTATTTCCAAAAGCAGAAACCCGTAATTATGAGTTGTGGGGGTTTTTTTTAATTACCCAAACAAATGCCTCGAAATGAAGAAAGGCTGAGAAGCCTAGAAACCCTTAGACACACTGAAACTAACTACCACTTCTCATCAAACCATCATTGCTCTCTGACAGTGTTACCAACACAAGAAGTTTAGTTATCAGCTCATAAGCCTTCCAAGTGAAAATTTCATTGAACGGTGCTTATTTCAGACAATAAAAAAAGAAAAGACAGACCCATTCTCAGTGGAATGGCCTGAAGAGGCCAACTTGTATCATTCCCTGTTATATTTTTAGTACTTGGGTATTTATACCTCCTCTAAACACACCTCACCATTTTTCAAAGCTTTCTTTTTCTTCTTTGCACAGATTGGTTCAATCTGCCTGCCAAAGAGTCCTGTTTCCTTGTGAAGCTGCTATCAGCTCTAAGAATCATCTTCCCCGAGCGAAGTCTGTTACAACTGTTGTAACGCCAGCAAGACACGTAACACAATCTAGACAAAAAATGGGAAGCCTATTTCAGAATTAGGTTTCCAGGATCCCAAAGAGCTCTGTCTAAATTCAGGTAGCACTCCAAAGGTTTCAGTCTTAGAATTAACCTAGGATATTTCAAATAGAAGAGGGAGTTTTCACCCAGAGCTCCTCAACAAGCTGTGAAACCAAAAGGCAGTCAGTGTTTTGCTTATCAGGGTCTGGACTTGCACTTCATGATCTTCAAGGTCTTTTCCTACCATAGCAACTCTGAACTCCAGTGTGGCAGACGCTTTACGCCAGGACAAAACCAGGAATACTCACTATTGCCCTTCCTCCTCAAGTCTTGATCTTTGCCCTTGAGAATCCTTTGAAAAAATAGTTTTTCGAAGCTTACCACCAGAGTATGGTTTACCTTCATAATTGTCTATTTTACTATAGATGATGAATTTGAAAATCCAATTAAAAAATCCAATACTTCAATCTGGGTCTCATTAGTTTTCATCCTGTCTGACTATCTGAGGAAAATGAAATCCTAAACTGTCATTTAAAGACGGAAAGAGAAGTGGTTTAATTTAAGGAAGTCACTTTAGAGGAGGACAGTTTTGTCTGACTCGTATTTTTGAGGACTTTATGTGCTAAGCATTTCAATGCCCTATTTGTACAGGACTGTCCAAGCCTGAACTCTAATTTCACTCTTTTGCTTGTTTTGAAAGAACAGTTTTGGCAAAACTGACAAGCAATGGTGACTTCTGTTCCATTTAACCCGAGGAGGCAAAGGCAGAGTCACAATGCCATTACAAAGTTAGGAACCCCTAGTTTAATTCCCTGACTCATCAGGTTCTTCAGGAAGTTAAAGAACTCACAAGGATCAGTTCTCAAAAATGCTTAACTGACATAGAAAGCCTTTGAGATCTTTAAATATAGATGCAAAACTAAATAGGAAGAGAAGTTTTGCAACTTCTGAAGAATTCTCAACATCAGCTGGTGACTACTTCTAAAAATCTTTCTCTACCTTTTCTGTTTGCCAACAACTTCAGGATGTGAACATCTCCCATTCCAGATGCATTTCTGTGGAAGTTTCTGCACAAAGCAATCACGTGTTAGAGTGATGAGCAACATGAATGCCCAGGCCATCATAACAGTGGACTTGCTCAGCAGAGCTTCTAAACCAAAATGGGCTGCTTCATGTCAACAAGTCCAGACCGCCCAGAAAACCTTTCTTGATCTCTAAATGGGGGTATTATTCTTCAAACACTATTGCCTCTGCTGAGCCCTCTGGAAGCACCCCCTCAGCCCCACTCAGATTAAACAGCACACAGCTTGTTGCTGGGGCCTGTGCTTCAGCCACAGCTGGGCACCTGGGAGACCTTCCCAGCTGGAGTCCACGCCTGTCTCATCATAACCAAATGTCAGAGAAGCCCAAATCACTCACTGCCACTCAGTCCACTCCTCAGCTGTCACAGGGGTCTCGCACTCAGGTTAACAGCCACACAGTTGAACGAGGGCACGCTTGAAGCGGTTTGCATTAGCAACAGGACACTGAACTCCCATCCACCCCTATCTACAGGTCAGCAGTGTCAAAAGATGATGAGATCACTAAAAAGCAGAGTGCTATAGCTTCCAGGGGTGAGAGAGCAAATCATATAATTTAGCAAGAGAAATTCTTGAATGAGGGCAGCAACAGCATCTCTTTCTGTATGGTTTTATTCACCCAGCCCAGCAAGGCTCCAATCACTGACTGCTGCATCTGCCAGGGCATACCCAGGAGAGGACCACTCCTGTGTCTGCCTCATTTCTTCTCTTTCCCTAAGCACCTGCTCCCTACCACTCCTGTAAGATCCCAGGACTTCTAAGCTAACACTGACACTTGCATGTTCTAAACCAGAGTCAAGACAAGAAGGTGGCTGTTCAGGTTTTCACAGGCTCTCAAGCACAAAGATCAAGGGCAAATTAGACCAACTCAGCCCAACACTTTTATTCTGCCTCATACAACATCTCTCCACACACAATCCAACAACAGAAAATGGTACTTTAAGCTGTATCACAAAAGGAAACTCTTGTAAAATCTCTCTTTCAATATCTTGTCAAAATCAGCATGCTCTGTGACTAGATGACTGTCAGGGTGATCTATAGCCCCTAGCTAGCACTGTAATATAAGCTAAATTGCCTGAGTCACAAGCAATGATAGAGTCATTCTACAGGAAATTGGAAATCAATTCTTGTCATCACTGTACATAACTCCTTTATCAGAGTTCCAGTTCACCAGTGTAATGCAAGGGAAAGAAGCTGGGGACTGACAATCATGACAAGTCGAACAGTCACACACACACATATTTAAGTGCAGAAGTTCTGTTCCTTTGCATTATGGTACATGCCAGGTGTGAGCAGCCTGGCTGCGTAAAATATTGAAGGTTAATGGTGGTCATACCCCGGCAAGCACAAAACCTGTGGGTCTGCTGCATCCTGTTACATTAGAAGGATGTAAGTACCTAGGACTTGAGCCTGAAAACTCAGGCCAGAGCTGCTGGAGTCGTCTTTGCGCAGTAAGTCCTGTCAGAAAAGAAAGGACAAACCTTCTGCTAAATCTCACACTGGAAGGCTTTCAGACTGGTACTGGGAGACTCCTTCATAACCCTGATCAAGGAGTTTCAGAAACCAGGGTAGCAGTACCAGAGTTAGCCAAGCTTGTGAATAAGCTTGCTACCTGGAACACTTTTGGTCAGGACAGAGTTGTTGGAATCAAGTGCTTAAATCAGGTTTTGTTACCAAGAAACTATGGGAGGAACCAACAGCTTGTTTCTAAAAGCTCCGAGGAAAAAGCTAAACCAACCTGATGTTATTCTTAGAGCATGCAATCACCCCTCTGGCAACGAGGGTACTCTGCAGAGCTGCTCTACTGTGCTTCATTCTACCTGGACACACCCCCTCCCATTTCAACTCTGTAAAACGGAGTATGAACTTGGTTTCAAAAGATGCAATTTAAGAACAGTCTCTGTGAAACAAACCATTTTCTATCTCCACTTCCTAAACTAACCTCACAAGAGCAAACTCATGGAGCTTTCAAATACATACAACAAAGTCAGGGCCACTGCTTGACACAGACTCATTTCCAACTACTCGGCACTGGCAATCTAGGATGCAGGAATACGATCAGCACGTGCAGAGAGCTGTGCTGTGCTGGACTCATCTTAACAAGAAAGGTCCTAACCTAAAATAAGGACTCCTTACAAAATACAAATTCAAATAAAATCTAATACAAAGCATTCTGCCTAAGTGTCAGAAAGTTTTCTTTCCCACTCTCTGGCCTATTTGGGAGAAAGCAGGTCTTTTTCACATCACAAATGTCTGCTATTAGACCAACACAGAAGACTCCTCTTCCCAACAGCTGAAGAGCAGCACTCTTCTACTAAGCAGAGCACAGGCCATGAAGCAAACAACCCAACCACACCAGCAAACAACCCACCCATTTGCCACAGGAACCCACAAAGCCTGGAACACTCTACAGAGAGGGGTCGTTCCGGCTCCAAAAGCTCTGGTTCAACACTGGCTGCAACAATGCCTGGCACTAACCAGGCAAGTGGAGAGCCAACGGGCTATCAGAAAACAACCGAGCCACTAAAAGCCATCATCTTGTGTTAATTAACTGAACTTCCATTTACATAAGCCACTGATCTTTTTCTCCTTACAGCTCTACAATTCTGTATGATACTGTTTACATGATTGTAGCTACGTCTGGACAAAAAAAGTCACTCGTTATCAACTTTGGAAGTGTATGAGCAGTTTTCAGCTCTTCTGCTCACTATTCAGAAATAGGATTATTCCATTTTTTTATCTTTCATGTAGCATAGTTAGGAAATGAATGCCTGGTTTTGGTGGGATAATTACAAAATTGAATAGTTTGTGAAGAAAAACACACTCTTTCTTTAAAATCAAGTTGTAATCCACAATAAACCAAGACAGACACCCACTGGGGTTTAAATACACTGTCCACGCTTAATGATATGCCATCATTCACTGAACTATTACAAAATTTATCTGGTAGATAGAAATTTAGTGAGATGTTTGTTTGTTGAAGATCATGATGCAGTCCTGAAGCCATGAGCCAAAGGAAAGGGGTTTTTAATGAAGGCATGCTGAATGGGAAGGGCATGAAAGTGTCACGTTTAATTTGCAGAGTACAGTTACACAATGGGCATTCCTTGGTGGCAAAACCAGCATGAGCAATTCCTGCTCTACTCCACCTCTCCCTTCTTGTCCCCATCAACACGTTGCATTTTTCCGCTCTTCCCCTCAGGTGTGCTGATATAACTGAATATCCTGATATAAATTAATCACTACAATAACCTGGAATAGGATTTGCTATCCCTGCAGCAGTAGGGGAAGTATTTCAATTGCATCCAGTATAGCCCCATAAACATCCCACTGGAAAGGCAGCAAACACTGACCTGGAAACAGAAGTGGCTCATTATGTGTAACCCATAACTCAGCGGTCAGTGTCCATAAATATATCACTGCCCCAGAAGCAGCCTGGTTCACATCCTAGGTGAGCACATGGTCCTAACAAATTATTCCAGTACAATGCATCTTGTTCCTAACAAGCACTGGAGGACTCACTGGCTTCCTGAAGTTGACATTCGAATACAGTGGCTTTCAAAAAGACAAGACAAGAGTGACACTCCCAGGTTAGGAAATAACAGGCTGTTGTCGTCTCTAATGGTTGACACCTTTTGACACCCTCTGGGTCCATCTGGAAGTCCCCAGGTTTCTAACAGTTACAGAAAGCCATGCAATGTTCATGCCACTGAGGAAGAGTGGCCAGCTCAAACTAGAGATTTTGTGCCAGCAGACATTTCCTGCTTGATCTGCACTCTTACATATCCACAAAGAACATCCTTAGCTACTAAAAAGCACCAAGGTTAATGACTCACTAAGTGGTGACAGCCACAAATGGATTCTGGAAAACCTGCAGGGGTCCACAGAGAAGAAAAAGATGAGATGCCAACAGCACAAGCAGATAGAACTGCAATGTTGTAAGCACCATTACTTAGACTGAACACTGTATTTGCAGAGTCCTTTGAAGTCCAAACCATCCTGCAGTATGAAGTCCATCTAAGTGATCTTGTAACACAAAGCCATCAGCGTGAGCCCATGATACTGACTCGACTGAGACTCTCCCAGTCCAGAAAGATCGGCCTCTACCCCCTGAGCAGATGTGCCAGCTCTGCCCGCCAGCAGCTGCAAGCTTGTAACCATCCTGCAGCAAACCAAGGCAGAGCCCAACCGCTCGCTAGTATATGCGGTGTGCGCAGGCAGCAGGTGCCAAGCGGTCCAAAAAGCCCAACAGTGCTAGAAACAGCTCAAGCGACAGCGAGCGTGGCTTATGAAAAGTGAAAAAGCAGCCAGTGGGGTTAATTATACTTACTACCAGAACCAGTCATCTCCCCTCCTTTCCCTCTCCAAACTGAGGCTTACTTGACAGTATTGGTTCAAGAACCCAGGAGTGAACTATGCCAAAGAGAAGTTTAAGTCATGAATCTTCTCCGTAACTGCCATCATAACCATGGGAAAATATATTATAGCTGCAATAATCCTCTTTAGAGGAGATGACCAAAGTTAACAGCCGTAATTGAACAGTAGCCCATCGCAGCTTTGTTTCTCTCCTTAATTTAGTCGCTTTTTTTAACTGCTACTTATTGCTGAAGCACAATGATTTCTGCTTGGTAAATCATTTTAGCGTGTTCTCCATATATTAAAAGGCCTGAAAGAGAGGTTAGGAAAAGCAATAAAGTTAAAAGTACAGAAAGCTCCAGACACAGAGAAACCTTTTATCAGTGCATAGCATTGTAGTGAGAGACATCCCAACGTGACAAGCTTATTTGCATGTTTACTGATGCACTGTGGATATTTGTTCAAAGCCTTTAACATCAGCTGTTAGTTAT
The DNA here is from genome assembly GCA_024611175.1 of Megaceryle torquata. Lineage (NCBI taxonomy): Eukaryota > Metazoa > Chordata > Aves > Coraciiformes > Cerylidae > Megaceryle > Megaceryle torquata. The sequence goes on from JANIJG010017246.1 coordinate 56,171, forward strand.
GCAGCACTGATTCATTTAAGTTCTGATGATTTCTCAAAGTTTTAATTAGTTCCAAGAAAACATTTGCTTGGTCGGTTTTTGTTCGGTTTTGTGAAGCCCCAAGTTACCTTGACATCACCTTCCCTCCTTTCACGTTGTCTTCCCTTCTTCCTGTGATTCAAAACCTCATGGAAACAGCCTTGCACATTAGACTTGGGCAAAGAACAGTGACACTCAAACAGAAAGCCTCAGCCCTTCCCTGGCTGTCAAAAAGCACCTTGCATTTTTTTAGGACCTCACGTACTCTGCAAAAGCAGCACATTTACCCACATTGTACAGATGAACCCAAGCTGCAGAGAAACAAAGTCATTCCTTATGGACCAGCAGCTGTGGCAACATGAACAAAAAAGTATTAAAAATTGTCAGCTGAGTTTTTCTGAGCATCAGGACAGCCTGGCTGTGGCAGCCTGGCAGCCATCGAGAGCAGCCAGTGGGCCTGCAAGGCTCCTCCTCCAACCCACACCCTGCATTTCCATCAAGGGATCCTGGCCAGGCAGTGCAGCATGGCTCACGTCCATCCACACACGTTGGTACCAACGCCTCCAGTACAGCTGGTTTGCTGCCTGCCACCATCTCCCTGCACCTCCCGCTCAGAATACGCCACTCTGCATTCAGTCTGTGGGATGACCAAGAAAATCCCAGTCTATTGGAGAGAACAGTTTTCTCTGAAGTTCTGAATTATGGATGTAGCTCCCTGGTTCTGGGCCATCTTACTGCCTTCATTCCACCGAAGTTCTACGGATGATGAAGGCTGGCTTTGGCATGTGCCACTTGCTGAGAAGATGGACTTTCTGCAACCTTCAGCATGTTAGTTCTTTCTTATTCCCCCACTTCACAGAAAGTTATTAGAGTGGCAATTCAAAAAATGGCTTTTCAGAAAATTGCACCTACCAGATGAATTAGAGGAAACCCCTCCAATGTTTAAAAGCCAGATAGCTGCCCTTCGTACATATGCTTTTATTATCTTCTGTAAGATCTCTGACTTTTGAGTAACATCTACGTGCAGCTTGTGTCAGCCACAGTAGCAATTACTTAGAGAATCTGCACACTAGCTGCATCAGTGAATGTATCAGTGACCTCAGTACACAGGATCAAGACAGAACCCCTCCTTCACTCTCTTTTCCCACCTTAATGCAAAGTTTTTCTTTGATCTGTCCTGACATCTTATTGCCTATTACTATAAGATAGTGAATACCAAAACAATTCCAGTTTTATTTAGATGACCTACCTGCATTTCCAACCAAACAGGAATCAGACCAGGAATTTCTCGTCCCATTTACTGTTATTAACATCTAATATACCAATTATTTACCAATTCTAACAGACCACAACAGTGACATCCTTCTTCCATACAGGGATTTCAAGTATGCCATTTAAACATCCTAAGTTTTTTTCCCCAATAAGTGGCAAAACTTAATTCAAATTGAAATGTGTAGAAGAATCCCAGTGTGAACATAAGGTTTAGTCTATTATACAATAGTATAATAGACTAAATACAATAATACAATAGTTCAGTCTTTGTCATATTATGATTTCAGAACCCAACTGGATAAAACCATTCGCTGGCACACTTACCTGACTGGTAGAGTGCTGCTATTTCTCAAATAAGAGAGCAAACTTCATTGTGCTCGAGTTAAACTATAACCTTCTTAACAATGCCCTGGATGCTGCTCGATTCTTTACAGTCAACTTTGGTTGAGATATTTTAAACAAGCACTGACTGCTGACAGATAAACCCCCGAAGACAGTTAAAGGAACTCAGTAGGGATGCAAAAAGCTTAGCTGGGAAATTCAAGTTACCAGTGAGGCGCCCGAGGAGAGTATATGGGGAGATTACAGTATCCTTAATTATCTGCCTTCCTCTACCATTGCTCTGTACTTGAGTTCCCACCCACCCCCAAAAAAGGTGAAAAAGCTACATGTGCAACTGAGCCTCACCTGCCTGTGCACATGAAGCAAAACCAATCATCTGGGACCCTGCTCTGCTTATGCACTTTGTCACCTTGCTTTGCTCAAAGCATTACGATGGCAATTACTAAATGACATCACAGCACTCACAAACCACTCACAAAAGTACTGCCTGCTACAGCATAATGACACATGATAATGACCATTCACATAGACCAGCTAGAAGCAGGCAGATGGTCAACTGCTGAAGTCTGGCTGGTGACTTGCTTGCTAAGCCTCTGTACCATAGTCGCTCAGGATTTGGGGAGTAAATGTTAGGAGCCCCCAATGAAAAAATCCTAGGAGGCCTCTTCTCCCAGTTTGGATGTTTTAGTTTATCAAGCTTCAGTAATAACTGTGATGCTTAAAAGACAATGTACCATATCTTTTCCTAATGCTTCTACACGTGCTCTTTGACATCACATGCTGCATCCCACTGCCGTACCACAGCCACCTTCTGATGCCGATTCATTTCTGTGGTACTTCCCATGTCACTTGGACACAGCACGCTGAGGTTTGCAGAGGCTCAAGGCAGAGAACCAAACTGTTTTACAGGACACTTTCCCTCTCCGTATACTGAAGCAGATTGTATCCATACACCACAGTAGTCCAGAGCACTCAAAAGGTCAAGATAATCCCCAATTCCCCCGCAGAGCTGATGCTGCAGCGCCAGCCATCCCGCACTGTGGGTCTCGCTCTGTGGAGCAAGAAGCGTTTTCTTTCCACCTCACTGCAAGTCACGGCCAGGAGCCCCAAGCGACACAGCACTGCAGGGCTAACACTGCTGATGTATCCACCTCGAATGAAAGCTCAGTAACAGCCACGTCAAAAAAGTCTGTCGTCTACAGAGGGGAGAAGAATTTCTGTGAAACCACAGCACCATCATCTGGTAAAATGTCTGCACTGCTTTTTGCCCTTATCACCCCATTATTTTGAGCTTAAACGTTTCAACACCCATCGCAGCATCTCCCATGGTTTACATTAGAACATATGTCATATAATTATGTTTACAATTTAAAATGTAATTTGCTCGGTATTCTTAACAACATTTTACCACCATTTTCCCCATCTTTCTAGTGCCGGTTCCATTAAGTCTTCATTTTCCCTAAGTCTCCACAGGAGAGGATTTTCAAAAGCAATAGATCTTCAAGAGAGTTCTAGAAAAATCCCTCATCCAGAAAAATACAAATAAATCCCTAACCAGTTTTGCTAGTACAGTGAGAAAAACAAGCATAAATCCAACTGTGGCTCAAATGCAGAATTTTTACAACCTGAAAAGTCTACTGGAAAGGAAACCAGTGGTTGCTTTACTGCACATCACCTGTACCAGCATTTGAAAATATTTCCTATCTGTTAAATTAGCAGGACTTTGCTGCTCAGTGAAGGTCTAATTCTGCCTCCCTTGCAACAAAGTAGGACGTGATGAGTCTATCTACTGCTTCACTCTGATGCACCCTGTAAACCTGCTATGGGAGAAAAGCATAGCAGAGCTCCTGTCAAAGAGGAGAGAGGAGAGAGCAGAGAGCAGACATTGTTAGCTGGAAGCAGGGAAATCGGATAAAACCCCTCCATTCCTGTTGCCCTGAGCACCCTGAAGGACCAGTAACAGCTATCTACCTGCAACTCCTACTGCTTGATCTGCCACTCCAGGTCCTCAGCCCTCCCTTCCCTTTCTCCCCCACACACTATTCACATGCCTATTATGGGACAGAAGTAGATGGGGGGGGGGGGGGGGGGGCGCCCCCTCCCCCCCCCCCCCCCCAAAAACCCACCACCCCCGACAACCCCCACGCGCCCCACTTCCCCAGCACCGCCCCCCCTCTTCGGCGGCCAGCAGGAA
>JANIJG010017246.1:60952-152095 GCA_024611175.1 Megaceryle torquata
CCCCCCCCCCCCCCCCCCTCTCTTGCTCCCCCCCCCCCGGCCCCCCCCCCCCCCTCCCCCTCCCCCCCCCCCCCTTTCTCCCCGCCTTTTTAGGGGACAGAGGGGGGGGGGGGGGGGGGGGGGTGTGTCACCATCCTGCACTAACAGAACTCAAGAGCTATTACAACCCACCCTCCTGTCCTGACATGCCAGATGGACTCAGCAGTCCAGGTCACCACTAGCTTAGTGGCCTCCTTACAATGCTGGCCCCTGCGTTCACTGCTCCTGCAGTACCCTTACAACTCACACAGAGCTCTAGGGCCCTAAACAGGCACCCGTGAAACGGGACCACCAACAGCACTAAAGCCCCTCCACTCCACATAACACAACCCCTTGAAACTGCACAAACCAAGTGAAACACGGGGATCTTGAAGTCATCCAAAGTATTTAGACACAAGTATCATTTCAGTTAACCTTAGCAGCTACTAAAGTAGTATTCCTTTTAACAAGACAAAACACAATTTCAGGAGTGAACATTAGGATTCAGACTTTAGAAAGTCCTTGCAAACGCACAAAAAAAGTAAAATCAAACTATTCACATTTTCAGGAGTTTGGCAATAGCTTTCATTGCAAACTGACAGTCCCCCTGGATGCCTCCACTCTCTACATAAAGCACACAAACTGAACTGTGTCTTCTGTACTCATGTTTTCTGATGCCCACCACCACCACTCCCCCTGAAAAGTTACCTCGCCTAATACCTAAGCTTTGCACGATACTGTTTAACAGAGGGGGATACATAAAGCCAGCACTGTGCAGAGCTGGAGACAACATTAAAAGTCATTTTTATACATGAAATGGGTCAGAAGCAGTCTGGCCTTTCAGTTGTTCAGCAGGACATAAGTAACTGGAAGCCACTTGCAACACAACAAACCCAAACCATGCAGCAGGCTTTTGGTATCTGTCTGGGAAACGTTTGAAACCAGCTTGTCCTAGTTCACATTTGCTTCTAAAAGCCTGATGAGAACTTCGAGCTGTTTAAACTTCCTTTGCTTTCCTCACTTGATGCACTACCAGAAGCCCTGGAAGGCAGGGGAGGCAGCACCACACAGCGTACCTCCCAGCAGTAAATCACTGGAGAACTGATGCCCGGGCATCAGAGCCTGATGAGCCTTAATGGCAGAGCACTTGGACTGATAAGCAGGGACTGCACAGCTTGGAGCGGCTAACGAAGTTGTGATGGGGCATTTACCGAGTGATTTTTAAAGTAGGTGTCACTGATTTCCTCACTCAAATGTAGCACTGTGTAGCACTCAAATGACAAGTTCAGAAGGGGCTCAGCTACCTGTTCCCTGGGGAGCAGGGAGGTGCCAAGGGGAGGAAACTTGTCAGCCACCACAAGCACTGGGATCTCTGCTGTCCATCCAGATGTTGCCTTCAGCTGGATTTAAGGACCCTTTGAATGAAGCAAAGCAAGGACTTGAGAATGTCCACCATCCATCCTGACCAAGTGTTCTCACCATCATGCTTTTCAACTATTAGAGAGGTGCACTGCTCTCATGTTCAGAAGATTCACACCAGGAACCCTCCTTACAAGTCTTAAAGCAAGTAAGCTCCAAGAAAACATTTCTCATTTTGAGAAGCCAGTGTTTTCTAATGTGAAAAAAAAGGCACTGAACAGTTCACAAGCAGCTCCAGTTATTACCCTAAACCATTATCCTGTTCCTCTGGGCACCTTGGGGGAAGGCAATTACACTGTGTTTTGCAAACACGTTCAAACAAACAGGCTCTACCCTTTCCTTTACTTGGCCACTCTGCAGTCTCCTTAGTGGGCAGCAGCTCAGCTCTTCCGTGGCAAAGGATGAGGAGAACCGGCTGTATTCACTAACTGTGGGAGGTAACACACGCTCCCCTGCCTTGGGAGACTGGGCTGCCCTCAGCAGCTCAAGACAGTTTGCAGTTCCCCAGCCAGAGTAAGTCTTTGCAGCCATTTACAATCTCACTCCCTTTACCCCAAAGGAAATGAGCTGCAGGACTGTTTTTTCCCCCCACAACCTCCACATGGTTCAGTCTCTTCTGAACCCTTGCACAAGTTGGGCCACAAAGGCCAATCTGTGCAGCAGCTTTTCAGAGTAGCTTTCCATTATTTATTTCTGGTCTCACCTGAAATTCTGTCAAACTGGTCTCAACTGAATTATGTCAAAGAGTCACAAATGGGGCTGGGGGAAACAAGCAATAGCCACACGGAAATCACACCCAAACCAGACCCGGATCACGAGCTAAGGTTACAAAAGACAAGCTGCTGCAGACCATTAGCTTAAAAACTAGAAGTCGCAAAATGACAAAGTCAGTTAAGCCCCCCGAGAGTAAACCCACTGATGGAGAAGGCCATAAAAACCACAGGGCCAAAATTTAACAGCTGCACGCAGGGGTATTTCAAGAGATGAACGCTCTGTAGTATCTCCAGGATTTATTCCTGCTTGTCAGTAACCAAAGCATATTTAGTAATGGAACAGTCAGCAATGCAGTTAGGGACATGCACACAAGATGACTGCGCTGGCACTGCACAGCTCATTGTTTTAGGTCACAATTGACAAGACTCCCACTGATGCAGATTAAATTCAGCTGCAAGACCCAAATGGACAAGACCAACAAAGTGCTGGGGAAAAGAAACAGAAGAATGTGAAATTCAGCAGTCATATGTTATTCATGAAAGGATACTTAGCAAACATTTCAACATGAGTCTTTGGTTATTAAAGGAAAAACAGAACGTACCTCAAATGGAAATAAGAATTCATGAAAAATAAAGAAAGTTGTGCAGCAGAGTTACTTATCTTCACTAACAGCTACTAAGAGATTGGCTATACCAAGCACTTGTATGAAGTAATAGCCACAAGTCACGATACTTAGACAATAAATGAAGGATCACTGAAAAATTTTGAGAGTTGCAGTGCTTCTCCTAGACAGATTTTGGAGTCTGCAGGCATTTATCTCAACTCACGAAAGAAAGTACAACTGTCTTTCGCTATATCGAAAACCGAGAGGCTGCCAGCAACCCTTACGCGTTCTACAGAAAACATTCTGCACGACTTCCATCTGGTATTCATCAATCTAACTGGATGTAAGGATGGCATATGTTAGCATTCTTCCACAGCCTAGAGAGAGTAATCATCTTGCCCTCCTTGATGCAAACAGAACTGCCCCCCCCAAACAAGTATTTTTGTTTAGTAGTTTTTAACATGCTACAGACACTGCTATCCCAGAGAAGACCTTCTGGGCATTCCCGCTGGAAGCACCTAACTGGATGTTCTGTCCAGTTTTTCCAAAGCAGAAGTCTGTCTATAAGGAAATCAAAGAATTGGGCTACACAGAGAAAGCATCGTGTGGTTTGCAGCACCGAAAGACACTGTGGGGGCTGTCACTGGGCCCACAGAGTGGAGGTCACCTTCTACTTGAAGAAAAACCAACAGTCAAACACAGTTGGTTTTCCACCATTAGTAATGTTAAATTTGCTGCGAGTCTCAAAAGCACACGGACAAGTTCAATTTTTCCAAGATTAGGGCAATAAAATCCCAAGCAGACTTACTTCTCTTTGTTAACCAGTATTTTCTATTACTCATAGTGTAGACCTTGCAGCCAGCTTTGTTACAGGAGAAAAAAAAGCTGTGTCTATGTCAAGTTAACTGCAGAGTTGAGTATTTGCTAGAACGCGGGCTGAAGGTTTAAAGCATTAGCACGGTGACAAGGAAATGGATGAGATAGCTGAACTCTAGAAAAGAAAACCCCCAAAACCCCCAAACCCCAAAACCCCACAAGGGTTCTGGTTTCTGACTGATAAACCACTGCTACAGAGACAGTGTGAAGTAAAGCCCAGCGAACTCATGGCAAGATCCTCTTCCCCATAAATGGACACCAGCTCAGGTTCTGGGCTCTGAGTATGAACACAGAGTCCGCTCAAGTCTTAGCCAGCAGATGCGCAGCAGAGCTCTAACTGCCAAGAACACACAAGCTTGGGGTTTGGGGGTTGTTTTTTCTCATTTCTTATTGATTTTTAAGCTATTGCTATTAAATAAATTTAACAACAAGAAACCCCAGACAATGCTGGGGTAATAGACAAAGAAATTCATCAACTAGTCAAAACCAAAACCAGCAAAAACCTTCACAGTATTTTAGACTATTGAAAACAGGTTTGTTTTTTTCCCCCCTCAACTATTTTCTTTGAATCTAAGGCCCCAGTCCTGCTCTGTGCATTCCATTGTATTAAACTCCTTGAACATGAATGAGAAACACACAACCCTGAAGAGCAAGCTGGCAGCAAAACTGTACCAACTACAGGGAAATATAATAAAGCTTTCAACATCACCAGCCAAGAGCAATCCAGTAAGGATTATTTCTTGTGCTTTGCATTTCACAAGGAAGAAGAATAATTTTTCGCTGCCATAGCCAGAAAGTGGGGTGTGGAAGAGGCACCAGTGTGTGAAAACCTGACCCTGGATAGTCTATTCTGGCCTTTCCTGCTTTCCCAGAGCTAGTGGTGTATTTATCACTGTAGGATATACTTCAGATATTTAAACACATGTATTTGTTTTTGAGAAATATGGGCTCTGCTGAGATAGGAGACTGGCAAGATTGAAACCAGTTTATCTAAGAGTATCCTTGCAAAGCACAAGGAAGTGCCACACAGCAGCCACCTGAGCTAGCTCAGTCCATCTCCTGTACTGAGCTCTTCATTCCCCATATTGCTCCTGGCCCTGTTTCTCCCAGTCCCCGTGTGAATTCATCTTTCTCAAATGACAGCTCAATTTTCCAGCTACATTTTAATTAAGGTCCTACCAACACAATGGACAATAGTGTTACTATGACTGATCTTTGTTCAAGTTCTAAATAACATAGGGGAAGAATGTTAAGTAGCAAAGTCTTTTCAACAGACAATACAATTGTTTAACAAAAAGTCCTGATAACAAAGGAGGAAGCTGCAGTCACCTCACTGCTTCGTTTGGACCGAAGGAGCCTGCTATTGGCAGGTGAAGGTGCAAGACCTCCCAGGAGATTTCAGATTTCATGTCACTGAAAAACACAGGCCAATTCTAACAAGGTAACAGTGAAAGCCACCTCAGGAGCAGAACCATGGCCATATTAATTACTGACACCTATGACTCCCTTAGGAATTTTTTTTTTTTCCTTAATGGTGTTAGATGCTTGGTTTTGTTTTGATTTTGGTTTTTTAACAGCAAAACCTTCAACTGTAACTGTGCTTTTTGAAGATACTTGTTATCAAACTGGGGGTTCAGCTCAAAGCAATGCCTCTGAGGGAAGAGCGCAACCACCTGCAGAGGCAGGTTGCACTGCTCAAGTACCCCCCCACACACATCAGTACCCCAGCAAGGCAGATCTTAGCTCACCACCTCTCTCGGGTCCCCCAGAAGTCATCCTGCACTTTCTCCCTTTCTGCATTTAAAGACTTTACATGCATATGAACTTGAAGGAAGGAGCTGAAAAGTAATTGTAATTCACAGGTGGGGAATCTTTCATACACAGACATCTTCCATAACCAACTTCTCTTATAATTCCGAGAGGAAATCCATACTGCCTCTGTTTAGTTTTTCCATATTAATGCTTTGGAACAGAAGCAGCAATAGCTATTGATTCCAGTTATAACTGCCCATTATTCTGTCTTCAGCAGGACATAGCTCAGTAAAATGAACAGAAACAGAAGCAACGTTTTATAGCTGTATCATGTTAATGATTCGGATACTAATCATGTCTTACCAAGCTGGGAGCATCAGCCAGGCAAAAACATAAAAATGGAAGATACATCCTCAAGCTGCATATTTAGTCAATCTACTTAACATGTACTTCACTTTTACATCATAGCGCTACACGTTCAGTTGTGTACTCTCTAGAAGCAATTAAGTCTTAATAACTTGACACCTCGCCATGACACTCTCCTGTTTTGCCATCTACATTTTACATCAAGCAAGTAATATAAAAGTGAATAAAAATCCGTGAAGGTCCTTTTAACCTTGACAGTCTGTCTGATTGTGAAAATCAGAGTAGATCAAGAATTGCTCTTATTTTTCCAGTCTCGCCTCTCATCCAAACACATGGATTTAAACATTTACATGCCTATTCATAATTTATTTGAGCATTTGCAGCTCATATCATAAATACAGGTCTAGCCTGCAGGAAAAACAATGACTAATAGTTGAAAGAAAGTATTCCAATTACTCATCGTGAAGTACACCTATGCTCACTGCTTGGTCCTCAGGTGCCAGTGAAGTCCAATAGGGAAGTCTGACATCAAATATGTCATCCAGAAAAATATATCACTTACAAACAGCAATAGCAGTTAGATCAGAGAGTGATTTTCTCTCCTGGTACATATCAGTAGGAGATTTATCTTTAAAGAAGTTCCCAAAGATTTGAACCCCTTAAGGAGGCTGCTGGGGAAAAGCTACGCTCCGAGTTCCTTTCCCACCAGTGGGACATGGTGCATTCTGCTTTTGAGTACCTGTGCCAGACTCTTTTTCCAATTTCAGTATTAAGCAAGGAGACAAACATAGGAGCCAGGAGATGCTGCCTCTCAGAGGAGAGTAGCTGTTTATCTAACACCTCTGGCTTATGTAAGATGGGGATGCCCCTCTGGCTATGCTTGAGACTCAACAGAACACCGTCATGAGAAGACCTGTTCCTCCTGTTATGACCTGGCAGCCTTACCAAATGCCACTCAAATTTGCTTGGTTGCCATCTTCAGCATCCCTGCCACATACTGTTGTTGGTCCTTCTATTAAGGGGCTAGAAAACACAAGCATCTCCTCACTTAGAAAGCATTTGAACGTCTCCAAAGTGGGCTTACTGAAAAAGCCTTTTGCTTCAAGGTTGCGCTCATCTCCATGGTCCTCCTCCCAAGACACTGTGCACCTCCAGCCTAAATCCAGACTTGAAGGATAAACGGAAGACTACAGTTCACAACACAGAGCATTTTGTAAGTTAAAAAAAACACCAAAAAACAACACAACCTCAAAGACAATCCAAAATGGATGTAGATTTACCTGAGGGCTAATAAGGGAGCCAACATTGTGTTCTCTTTCCACTCCCTGCCCCTCATTATGAATGGCTGGCTCAGCACATGCAGCATCACGTGCCATGGCCAGAGGCTGCGCAATCGTGCTGTCCACACGAGGACCGTGCTGTCCACACGAGGACCGTGCTGTCCACACGAGGACCGTGCCTGCTTCAGCTCCCAGTTGCACGTGGTCACAATTAACAGCTTGCTTCGGAAAGGCGCAGGGACCCTGGAAACAGCGCGTCTGGAAGGGGGTCCTCCTATTAAACCATCTTGCTATTGCATTAGGTTTCACGTGAAGAGTTTGCAGTGTACTTGAGTAGCCCAGATGACATTTTTCTAGAATTTTATTAAATTTTTTTACCCTTCACTGGAGTATCAGGAATTTATGGAATTTGAGATACAGCCTGGTCAGTTAAGTCAAGCCACTTGTCCAGACAGAAGGGACAAGAAACAAGGTGAGAGCAGAGAGATTTGGCAAATACCAACAGCCGCTGGAATAAAAGGCACGTTGCCTTCCTGAATACATTATGCTAAATCTGCATGTAAATGAGAAATGTATAAATAGAATTGGGCATTAACTGACATTAGATATTTTTTTAAACAGGGAGGAGGCGGGGGATGTTGTTATTAAAGGAGTTAAATTCCAACATCTGTTTTTAATTCTACCAGCTTATTTGTCTGTTTATACCTACAGGCTTTCAAGACATCATTCAACACTGCTAATTAAAGCTGACAAGTTTTGTTCACTGCAATGCTTTCTTGTATCCCTGCAAGCCACTTATTCATGTCAGTGCTGTCATTGCAGGTGACACTGCTTCTTGATGGAGAGATGACAAGGGACCAGAGTGCCTCCCCAAGGGCTGAGAAGAGGTTCACCTTGTCCCCTGTCAAACAGAGGAGGGAAGAAGTGATGGATGGCAGTGACCATTGCTCTGTCCACAAGCCTTTGTCTCATCTCCTGACTGGGTCAGGATCCTCCAGCTTTCTACCATGGCTGACTTAACACAAATCCATGGCAATATTCTCTAGCATATTTCTAAAATGCCACAGAAATGGGACTCCAATTTAAAAATATGATCCCAATTACATTTGCAGAAGACATGCCACATTACAGACACACATTCTGGTTTTTCTTAGCAGTAAGAGCCCCATCTGCAGTCATGCCCTAAGGAAGCTTGCTATTTGTGCTTCAGTAAAAACAGCCTAATGCTGAGCCAAGAGAGTAGAAGTGCATATGCAAGTAGTCTGTGCCTACAAAACCATTTGCAGAAGTGGTTGGTTTGGCTCACATAAAAAGATGCACCTTATGGAGGAAACCCCAAGGACAAATGCCAACAAGTTTATTCATTGCTTCAGATTCCGGACTGGAGAATTTATAGACCATAGATATCACTACATGGCCACTTACATGCATTTTTCTTTAAAACAAGCAACCTAACTACACACCACACAGAGAATACTGGTGGAAGGTCAAACAAGCGGGCCAGAGACAGTCCAGTATAAAATCCCAGTTTCTGAACTCTTTACATCATACACACTTTTCATTGTCCCAGCACGGCATCACCAATGCAACAGGCGTACAGGCGATGGCCACGATCCACCGGGGGCTGAACAGACTGCGAGAAACTCAAGGAGAAAACCCAGAGAGGGAATGAGTCAATCAGCAGCTGTGCACATTGAGACTCACTTTTTTCTCCTATACAGGAGTTTCACAAGCAGAATAGAACACACACACCCCGCCTTTGGAAGGACCAACAGGCTTTCAAGCATATTTTTAAAGTTGTTTCAGTCTGGAAAAGGTCTTTTGTTACTCAGACATGCAGTGCTTGGTACCTGGAGGCTTGGCTCCCTGGGTGAGGTGTCTAGACAGCTCTGCAGTGGAAATAACTGCACAGCCTAGCACTGTATTGAATCCCCCAGTTTCAGCGGTAGGAGTAATTGCACGCCCCAGGTTGCTACAATCAAACACATCTGTTGCATGAAAATTATCCACTGCCAACTTGAATGCAAAGCACAATATGCCCAAATTATCTGCAATCCCAAGATCAGCTTTACCCCCTAAAATACTACAGTAAACACCACACATCATAACATCAGCAACACCGCTTCAATTGCTCCAAAGCTCCCATGAAATTCAAACAGATCTCAAAATCCACTTTGAAGAGCGATGGACTTAAAGCAGGAATGGTAGCTTTAGCAAGTATTCCAACAACTACTGGCACTGCATGCTAGGAATATCAAAATTATGTATTCCAAATACTTTCAGAAAACAGATTGAAGCACTTCTCTCAATCCTCTAAGAAGCAAGAACAGTTGTAACAAAAACAACTGTTAATTTAAGCCAGTTTTTAGCTTCATTTGTCTATAGCTACACTTTCATCTCTCAATACACAAAAACATTATGACAGATATGCAAATCTGATATTTTCAGGCAGGAAAGGTGAAATCCCTATATATGAAAGGTTGAAGTCTGATCTTTAAAAGAAGCCTGCAGCTGGTTTCTGTCATCTTTCTTTCTCCCCTTGATTCAATAAGCAGACTCACAGCTTAAGGAAAAGGATGATTTTGTCCACACGAGGAAAAGAACAACAGACGTCCCCAGACAGAGCCAAGAATTCACCTCTTCTCTGGGGGAAAACACTCTGGCACTTCTCAAAAGGGAAAAAAGAAGAGACGACAGAAATAAAAAAATCAGACTCTTCAGGTTCTTAGATACAAAAATCAAAAAAAGAGAGAGAGAAAAAGAAGAATCATATAGAAGTATTTTCCACTAATTCAACTACATTTCAATTTGTTTCCTCATGTAATCTAGTATTGGTACTGATTATTCCACAGTTACTGATGGGGAAGAAATTTTTATAACTTTTTCTCTGCAGAATACAAGAAAATATCCTTTCTTCTCCCTTTCCCTCCTCACATTTGTAAGATGACTGTCATGGTTTTCCCCAGCCTCAAGTCTACGAGCTATCATTTCCCTATTAATAGTGCATTCCTCAGGTCCAATAGGCTAAAAACACATGGAAAAAAAGATTCATATACATACATATATATTTCATTCTACTCTTATGCATAAGGAGAGCCTCTGAATTACTCCTTCAAAGATATAACTGTTGATGGCACAGGGTGTCACACCCCTCAGCTGTAGGGATCTTTCTCATGGCTGTGACTCTGCTCTAGCACATGCCCTTCTCCCAGCCAGTGTAGCTGGAGGGCTCTAATAAACTCTCCCTGCAACACCAACCAGCAGAGCACCAGGCACAAGCACAAGTGTAGACAAGTGCATCGACTTGCTAAACCAAGCTCTCCAGCCACCTTGAAAACCCAAGTTATGAGGCTTGCACCACAGTAAGCCCAAATGGGTAGGGCCCAGAGAACCAAGTCCATAACACAAAGCCTCTGGAGCAGCAAGAGCTCACACCTATGGAGGTAGACAGCACATCTGTATACAAGCCTCAGAGCAGGTTGCTATGAGTATACCCCTTAAAAAGAGTTAACAGCTGCAGAAAGTTCCTTCAAGAGATCATTGTGAACATTTAAAATGCATCAAAATTAACAGTAATTACAATTCCATCAAAAATCCTCACAAACAAAACATTCCATCTACAGGAGGCAATAGAAAAACCAGCAAAGCACTTCTTCATTTTAGCAGTGCTTTGGGGATGTGAATGCTCTGCATTTTCTTTTCAAATGTTGAGTTGCCTAATTGAAATGCAGCTCATATAGCACCCAGCCTTACTTCTGGATCACTAAGAAATTGGTCCGATTTGAAAATGTCAGGATCTGGTTAGCAATTCAAATGACCACGGTTGTAATTACTGCTTTTCATGTTCCAGCATGTTGCACTGCATCAAAACTGACACAAATGCCTGGTTTTATAATATCACAGCATGGAAATAAATGTCCGAAATGATATGAAAATGTACTAGTAAGAGATTAATAACTGTTCTTCTAGGAAGAAAGATGGCTCCTTTCAACCAGTGTATTTAAAAAAAACCCTTCTCTGATAGCATCTCTCTTTGAGGGAAGCTGAATGATATTATCACTCATAAGCTATAATCATTTCTGTCACCACCAGTCAGAATATTTAAAGGGAAAGAGGAGGAGAAACAGGGAGGAGGTTGGGGGGAAAAAACAGTGCAATCTTTTAAATAAGTCCAGAGAGATACTACTTAAAGGTTCCCCTCCAGCATTTTGTTCTCTCTCCCACCCAGCAGACTAGAGCATATTTCAAGTGTTTTATTTTGATCATAAAGTGAAGGAACTATGTGGATAGGGATCAACGCGTCATGAGTGATGTGCTCAGCTCTACAATCTTTGGTACCAATGTGTCATTTTGAAATATGGGCCTAAAGCAATACGTGTAAGGGAAACTTTTTTCTTTTTCAGGGAAGGAGGAAGAAAGGTCTTTTGAAGTCTAATGTGCCCCCAGAAGTCTGTTTATGAAATAAAATAAAGCAAGCAAAGTTGTGCAGCAGCCAAACCACATACCAGAGTCACTCAACTGCCTTCTAGCTATAGAATGGTTTAAGCAGAGATCAACACTTGGTATTTCTGCCTCTTGTAGAAAGTGTACAGGGTGGAGATACCGTCAGCACATCCAACGGGCAGCATCAGTTCCATTTTGTCATCTGATAAGCTGCATATAACACCCTGATGACACACGACAGAAAGCACAATGAGTAGACTGGTGCGGTGTCCTTGCAGGCCGACTGGACCCTTGAGGAAGCCCTGGGCCTTCTCTGCAGTCTCACATTTCCTTTCCACCTGTTAAGACATTGGGTGTCCAAGTGTTCATCCGTGAAGTTAAGATGGAGAGATGTGTTGGACAACATCCTCCCTTTCCCCTCTCAGCAATGTTGCTGTTTTGTGGGGGTTGTTTGTTCTTGGCAAGATCTACAACATTCCCTGCAATTCATCAAGTAACAGGGGGGTGCTGCTAGAGCAGCATGTCCCTCAGCATGTTACCCCATCATAACCTGTTCCTGATGCCAAAAGGAAGAATTTTCTATTCTCCAGGCCTTGGTCTTTCTTTGCCACTCTATTCTTTTACACCAAGATAGATGTTCTTGAAGTCACCCTGGGAAGCAACCAGAGAGCTGACTGAGAATTGACCATCCTGACCACATGAACAAGGAGAGGAGAGCAGGAAAGGCTGCTGGTTTGATCCACTTGGTCCTGCAGCTCACCAGGGCACAAAATACCTGCCCAGGGAAAAGCCAAAGTAGTCAGAAGCAGGTGGTTTCCTCCCGTAACAGTGCTAGCTTAGCCCAGAATAAAATGTAACAGAATCAAAGCCGAGTAACTTTAAATAGTCAGTTACTAGTCTCAGAGGGTATTAAGGCCACTCAAAGAAAAACAACCCAAACAGACTCAAACAGGTAAACTCCTGCCTTGCAGAGAGAGAACACACTTTGCAGGAGATCGTCACATGCTCAGTACCGTGAGACAAAACCATACACTGATGCTCTTGAAGCAGTGATAAGCAGAGAAATAAAACCCTAAGAAAAACGAATCTCTAGGTTCCCACCTTATCATGAGGCACTTTAAGCACTGGTTTCAGCATGGGAGATATGTCCTCATCTCTGCCATTGTCTTCTGCACACCCTGCCTCAATTTTCACAATGCTAAAGCAACTAGCACATTTTTTCTGCCTTAATGATGTACTTAAGCTAAACAAGTGCTAGGACTTCTCTTACAACAGAAGGCTGCAGTATTTTCTCTATCGATCCCTTGTGAAGTACAGCTGCCACCGAGACAAACAGCAGCAATCAAATTTAGTGAAGTTTGCCAATACAAAGGAAAATCAGAGCTAGAGGAGCTCCTGCCGTGTCACTTTGTACTGGGCAAAATGTGCCAAGAACTTGAATCCTTAGGTGAGCAGATGGGAACATGACTTTAATACACTGTCAAGTCACCAACACACAGCAATCTACCAGCCTTCCTCCACTAGGCTACCAAGCTAACAACAACAGTTTGTTTCCCCGTCTCAAGGAATGCCAATTCCACTAAGTAACTCAAAACTGTATCCTTACAGAAATGTGCCTTCTACTATTGGAGGGGTAACAATCATAGATCCTTTCCTTAATTATTGCAGCTTAAGGAAGATTGTGCAGCCTTTCCTTAATTAACGCAGCTTAAGGAAGAGCTGCAGGAACTAGCACTTCATCTAGCCCATTACCTGGTGAAATTTATTAGGCACATCTTCACTTTTAAACAAGTGTGCATATTTTATCTGGATTTTCTGTAAAATTTCACGTGCACCTGAGGTGCAAACAATACACTGACCCAACAGCCATAACCTGATCAAAACTTCCAGACCATCGCTATGTGGCTTGGCTGGACTATGGATTAGACTTCAAAGAGCTGTAAAGATATCAGGAAATTAAAGATATTTGTGTGCTGGGGGGAGACTGCAGCACACTGTAAGCGAGGCCAGATGCCAAAGACCTCCCTGGGCTGCAAGTCCTCTGCCACTACACACTACATAAACTCAGCTGGCATTTATTTTTTTTCCCCTCAAACTTATTTACTGCAAATGCCACATCTTACAGCATTTTGAATCCAACTTTTATGTCACTGAAAAACCAAACAAATTCAAACCTCTCATTTGCATTTAATGAGAACATTACAAGAAATAAACGCATACTGAAAATATTCAAGACTTAGTGGCATACAAAGCATGAAGCAATTTAGAGCAGCAGGAGAAACTGGCTGTCTATCTCATTTTGCCCCAACTAGAAGAGGTGTTAATACACCCCATCACCCCAAGAATGTCTTCCAATGTTTTCAGAAGGAAGGCAAATTTTTCAGAGAACTGTTAACTTTATAGCTCCTTCCAGACTTGAGAGGAAGGGAACTACAGCCAAGACTGCGAACTCAAACTGCAACCTAGCAAGGTTCAGCATTACTGCTATGCTCGAGGCAATTCTTTCATACCCTCTTGGCAAAAAAATAACCTCTTATTGTGGTGTGACACAAACTGCCATAAAACTTAACCTTCTCTGTTGCTTAAAAACTTAATCAAAAGTATACTAAGCAGTATATAATAATTAATTACTATTCCACCACCATAAAAAGAAAAAAAGTCAACCAAGATTTTCATCTGGGTAAAATTCACATCTTACACACTCTGCAAGTGTACTTCTGAGGCTGCAAACAGGCTTCTTTTGTCCAAAAGTCAAGACTTTATTCTACAGCCGAGATACCATAACTTACTGATTCAAGACAGAAACAAGGAGCTCTGATGAAGCAATGGGACTATGCAGGAGGAGGAATGCTCATCTGGCACAAGATTATTTAAAGCATTTATTGTCTTTAGTGCATGGAAAGTAGTAATAAAAAGAAGTTGTGGCGTCATTTGGAATCCATTTCTGGGAAGAACATTTTGGTGAGGAGAGGAACTCATAAATTCATACTTAGACAAAGAACCAGTGCACAGAAGCTTACGACAGACTGAGATATCTACATGCTCTCTAATTCTTCTTCCACCCTCTTTTTTACATTTAGAAGTAAAAATATCCCATCTCAGTTTTAAGAAAATATTCTCTAAGTATTTAAAAGGATTAAAAAACAGAGATTCTCCACCAGGTTAACTCTGAAAAAAATTCACGGCATTTTTCTTTGGGGTTTTTTTTTTTCTTTCCCTGTTCTGGTTCCCTCAACACCAGTGAGCAGCGTGCTGCAGCAGCAAAGCCAGCAGGATTCTGGGTTGCACCAACAAGGGCATCACCAGCAGAGAAAGAATTCTTATTATCTCCCTACCCAGCACTGGTCAGGCCACACATAGAACAGTGGGTTCAGGTTTGGTCCCTGCTGTACAAAAGAGATGGGGACAGGCTGGAAAGGGTCTGGAAAAGGACCAGCAAGATGATCCAAGGACTGGGAAGTTACCGTATTGGGAAAGGCTGAGAGAACTGGGTCTGTTCAGCCTTAAGAACAGGAGGTTCAGGGAAGAATTTATCACCCTGTTTCAGTGTTTTAAGGGTAGCTACAAAGAAGATGGAGATTCCCTTTTTACGAGGATTGACACAAAAAATACAGGGAGTAATGAGTACAAATTACTCCTGGGGAGATTCTGACTGGACACGAGAGGAAGAGTTTTCACAATGAGAACAGCCAGCCATTGGAACTATCTCCTTGCAGAAGTGGTGGAGTCCCCAACGTCAGACACCTCTAAGGTTCAGGTGGACAGGAGCTGGGCCAGCTCGTCTGACTGTCACAGTCAGCTTTATCAGATTCCCCTCAGCTTCAGCTCCTGAAGAGTAAGCACAGTATCTTATGCCATTACACGGGAAGGCTGGCCGCAGATCAGCAACTGATTTCCTGTCAGGTTCTAAGATTCCTTCTTGGGAAAGGAGGCTGAAGAGAAGAGAGACAGAAAAACCTACACAACAGAAACTACCTCCGAGAACACAATTTCAAAATGGATCTCTTCGCATTGGTATTGATACAAATGCCTCGGGAAGATGTTCAAGCAGGCATGAGAGAGACAGGAGGATGAAAAAGGGAGGTGACCTGGTCAATGGAAGCTTTTGTTCTGTTCCCTCTTCCTCCTATTCCAGGTGCACTAAACTCAATGACCTGCTCAAGTTTTCAAGGCCACTATTTCTGTGCAGACAAAATTCTCTTCAGTTCTTTCCTGTTAAAATAAAAAGCTCAAAACCAATCACCAAACACTTGTCCCAGACTAACAGTGTTCGCCATGGATCCTTTCAACTTTGTAGGAACCTGAACATTCTACTACCATTTAGGCCAACAAATATGATACCACATATTTAAGTATGGAAAAAGAAGCACATTGTACTAGAAAAAGAATCCCTCACATAAGTAAAGTGCCAAAATCTGAGCTCCTTCATTCAAACTGCCCCCCTCAAGCCAGGACCTCAAAGCTGACGGCAGCAGGTGACCCTCACGCTCCCCTTCTGATCTTTGTTGGAAATAAAAATAAAATACCTCCCTTAAAATAAGTTAGTCTTATGTAAAACAAAACCAAGCTAGAAATCCTGAGGTTTAAAGTATAAACTTCTAGAGCAGAGACATTTTCCATACAGCTCTCAGCAGAAAAAGGGCCCTCTGCATGATGGAGGCTCCTCGGTGTGAGTTACAAACGTTAATAGTAGTAGTAAATAAAAAAGGCAAATAAGCAGATTGGATTCCCAGGAGATGAATAGTCTAACAATTTACAATGAACACATGTTTGAAGTCAACTTCAAGTAATATGCTTACAAGAATTGTGTGCATCTGTTTCAAGTTCCCTGAGAATAATGCCATCAAAACTGAATTCAAATGTTTCAAAGCTACAGAGAGACCCAACATGTCTTTGACTAATTAGAATTAACCACGTTGCTGAGGTTACAAGCACAGCCCCTTGGACATTAGCAAATTCTGGCTAAGGTCACTTCAGCCAGCAAAATAATGAATGCCTGTGTTCAAAAGGCATGAACAATACATTTTTTAAATTAACTTATGGCTGGATTGAGGGAGATTTATGGGGTTATTTGAATTTTGGAAGACCCACAATAGCACTCTTCAGTCATAATACTACAGATACATAACAATACACAAGAAAATTGTTAAAAAGTCAACTTTAGAGCCTCAGCTGAATTATTAATAAGGTTAAAATAGCATTTGATACAAAAACAACCTAATTTTACTAAAGAGTACTAACTAGCTTTAATTTTCATTAAAATTCAAATAGAAAAAAAAAAGATTAAACTCTGGTTTGACTGCATATTACCAAGGCTATTGCATCGTCCAAGTTCCTTACGTAACTTACAGATGTTCTTTTCCTAGGCCAAAAGTAAAAAGGGAGCAAAGAGTCAGACCTGGTCTCTGAACAGAAAGTTCAAGGTACTGCAACAAGTTAGAAGTTTGGGTTTGTTGTTTTGTTTTTTTTTTTTTTCCCCCCATCTTCATTTTTCTGTTATGTAACAAAATATGAAAATTAAGACTGTGATACAGAAAAATAAAGATTAGGATTCCTAGACTGCATTATGCAGAAAATCAGATTAGCACAGTGATAACGGATTAATTAAACTTTGGAATCTACCAGTAATGCTGCTGTAGCAGACAGCAGGTGCTGGGAAGGCTTAGTCGAGGTGTGCAATCACCATCAATTGTCACTGCACCAACAGCTCCATTCTCAGGGCCATCACTTTCCTCCTGGGAGGGGCCTCTGGGTATCACTGCAATATAAATAAATGCTTAGGTGAGAAACCGACAGCTTTAAAGACCATTACTTTCCTTGCAAAGCATGGAAATCCCTGCTAAAGCCTTCCCTGTGGGATCCATTCCTGTCTGAACACCGATTAGCCCCTTGTCCCACATGACTGAAGGCAATTTATTTATTTTTTTAGCACACTGGCACTAACAAGCCCTGAAACCTACTCAATGAAAAAATTCTTCTTATGTCACAAAATTAAAAAAAATAAATTAAAAATAAATCATTTTACCAGACACCAAATCTGATGATTGTATGAATAAAGCTAATCAGTGTAATTACAGTTTAGAAGTGTGTGCTGTGGAGCCAGTGATCATCCCACACAATGCTTCTCTAGGTGCCAGCTGTTTCAGATTTGCTAAACTGAGGGGTTTTGTGCAGTTCTTTTTTTAAAAATACATTGGTTTCAAACTACTCTAATTCAATTATATGAAAATAATTGGAAGCAGTTTCCTACCATTTGCTTTCCAATCTGAACGTTTCGTCAAATGTTGGCAATATTGAAGAGAAAGCAAAATAATTTCATTTATTGTGGTGCTTTCTCAGCAAAGGGCTGGCTTTAGGAACAGAGTCTCACTCAATCACCCTGAGAAAGCCAATCAGCAGTTTACTTGACTACTGACAGACATGATCTCCACCATGACATATTTTAGCATTAACGTGTAAGGCTGCCAAAGGATTTTAACCACAGATATATTATTGGGGTTTCAAAAAAAACCTGAAAAATAACCAGTGAGGTGCCCAGCCACTTTATCTAATTCAGCTGAAACAGATCAGGAGGTACCACTGTCACTTCTAGAGAGAGCGATTTAAAGAGAACAGAAGGGTCATTGTGACAGCCTTTTCCTTTTAACACTCTCTAGCAAAATTTGATCTAAGGCTCTCAAGAAATGCTCTGTCTGCTGTCCAGGAATCCCAGCTTTACCACCACCCTGTTAGTCCAGCTCTGAGCCGAGGTATCGGCGACATTCTCTCGCGTACGGGTTCAGCAGCTCTGGGTTGAACACCACTTGGACGTTGCTGGCTTGGTACAAGAAGCAGACGCGATGCTCACGTATAGCCCCTTGGCCGCTCGCTCCCAGGGCCATCTGTCAGGATGGCACCCCGCCTGCCCACCAGGCTGCAGGCCAGCTTTTCCAGGGCAGAGGTGCCAAGACTAGGTGGTTTAAAATGCACAGCCAGCACATGAATTCCCTGCCATCTTGTCTCAATGCCCCTCCTCCACCATCTCAATGAAGGCAAGAGCAGCCCCAGAAGAAGCAGCCAGAAGTCCATTCGGAGCGCTCTCTGGTTGCTGACACGGGTCATTAACGCACGCCTTAAAATGAATCAAGAGCATCAAGAGCTGAACGATTACAAAATAACCTGCTCATCAAAAGCCAGGAAACATTTCAGTTGCAAGCAGGCATATGGGCTTGTCTGTAGAAAGGGCTATAAACCCTGGGGCGAACCCTCTCATTTAAACATGACAATACCTCAATGCTGTTTAACATGTAAAGCAAATTAAAGCCACTCCAGCTCCGATACAGCGCCTGCATAAAGAGGTTTAACACATTTCATACACAGTTGAAACTAATTTGGAACTACTTCTGTGGGTTGTTTGTTTTCTTATCTCCACCATGGAGACAAGCTTTCAAGTGAAATATTTTATTGCTGAATATTATTAATAGGGATGTAAACACAACTAGTTCTGTAGCTTCATTCCTGTAAGATGAAAATCCTCAAGAACAAACGCTACTGCTTAATTTCCATGCCTGTCCCTGGAAGTCTTTACACATTGCCCTCATCCTAATACAAAACACCGAACGGGGGAAACGTCTGCAAGACTGAATATTTCACTCTAGGTCATAGGTAGGGAACCCTTTGTCTGGGAAGGTGACACAGCCCTTGGTGAAGATAGTACACAGCACCACAACTGCCCCAGCTCATAACAGAAGCCACTTCCACTTGGTAATGAGGTAGGGGAGCTTTCATGGGATCGGGAAGGACTGTAAACCACTTCCCACTCATGTTTAAGGACATGGTGAGGAGCAAGAGCACAAGTCTTGTGAAGAGCAGCTGAGGGATCTGGGCTTGTTCAGCCTGGAGAAGAGAAGGCTCAGGGGAGACCTCACTCAGCACAAGTCCCTGAAAGGAGGCTGAAGCCAGGTTGGGGGGGGTGTGCGTGTCAGTCTTCTCCCAGGTAACAACAGATAGAACAAGAGGAAACAGCCTCAAGTTGTGCCAGGGGAGGTATAGGTTAAAAAGTAGGAAACGCTTCTTCACTGAAAGAGCTGTCAAGCCCTAGAACAGGCTGCCCAGAGATGGTGGAGTCCTCAGCCCTGGAGGGATTTAAAAGACTTGTACATGAGGTTCTGAGGGACATGGTTTAGTGGTGGGATTGGCAGGGTTAGGTTAATGGTTGGACTCAATCGTAAGGGTCTATTCCAACTGAAACAATTCTGTTTCGAAGAGGAGGCTGTAGATTGTGGGAACTGTAGCAAGAGGACTTGCCCTTGTGCCAAGTTTCATGCCAGTGCTGAAGCAGTGGGCAACCAGGTAGAACGTGTCTACCTGCGCCTGCCCAGCCTCAAAGGCAGCTGACAGACAGGCTCTGCACTGCTGGCACAGGTAGAGCATGTGTTAGAAAACAGCCTCAAGGCTAACAGCAACAACACAGGACAGATCAGAACACACAACATTACAGAGCAAAGCTGATGCAGTTCCAATACACACACAGGGTTCCTCTGAGGAGGCGAGATCCAGCCAGCACGTATAAATGTGACTGACCTTTTTTGGCAGAAAAGAGAAATTTGTAAATAAATTTGATTTCCCCAGTTACATGGCACAGAAAGCTGCCAATTTTGAAACACATTTGAACGCTGAGTACAAAACAAATGTTTTCCAGCCCTGAATAAGGAGTTCTTTCCCATTTAGAAAGAAAGAAAAAAAAATAATACCACAAAAATCCCAAACACCTCATCCTTATTCTGCTCAGACAGCACAAGTGACTTCACTTCTCTCCATTTTTCCTTATGACTTCATTGTTGTTTCTCTCTTGGCAGATGCTTCCTCCAACCCTTTTCACCCCAAACTCCTGTCCAGCTCTCAGATAGCCCAAGGCCAGAATTCCCAACCACAGTCACAGTTGTCGGGTCAGCTATGGCATGTTTCCACACTGACGTCTGTCTGCTGCACAAGAAAGTAGTGATTTGAGCTCAAAGTCAGAGAGGCCAGCTAGCCTAAGTTCATGAAACTCTGCAGGAACAGAACCGTGCTGACTTGCATCAGCTGAGCACATCCTCTTCTGACAAGAGGGGCCAGCAACTTCAAAACAGAGGATTTAATGTTAAATAATATCAGACTACTTCACATTTGCATTACCAGGTGCATTAGCAAAGTAGACACCCAGGCAAATTTCCTGTTTGTTCCACACAGCAGTTCCCATTAGTTACGGATGAATTTTGGGTCCTTGCTACATATAACTAACTGAGCTTTATTAACTAACACCACTCAAATGCTTCACTAAAAAGGCATTTCCTAGCTTGAAGAACACCTTTATATTTGTAGTTCTAGTCATGGAAAAAACCACATTGGAAGTCTTGCTGCAACCGTTTTACTTTCAGGCAGCAAGCCAAGTATCCTAACTTGCACCAACCACTTTTAACAGTCTCACTTCCACAGCATCACCTTGACTCTCCTCTTCATGCAGTCCTCCACAGGATTCCTTGCAAGCGGCAGCAAAGGGATGTACAAGTGCCCTTGCTGGGTAATTAAGTTCTTCTAAAACAGAGCTGGGGAAGGACAGGTTGCCACGAGGCAGCGCCATAGCTCTCTTCACCTGCAGACGGGACAGAAAAGTCTCTGGGACTGTTCCAGATACTTCAGTATCTAACCAGGGCCATTAGCAGGTAGCTCAAAGCCAGCGAGGCTCACCTAATGTGCAGCCAGTATGAAACTGTGCTCTCAAGCCCCAGGATAAGGAAGGCAAAACATGGCTTTCTCCCCCCAGCCTTCCTCTCAGTTCTGCTCCCTGTCCTTCGACAGGAAGGGTTGACCTCAACCCACCTCTGACAAAAGGTCAGTGTGGGATCTTCACTCACTTGGGAAGAGGCAGCAATACCCCGATGCATTCCTTCCAGAGCTGCCTGCTGAGGAGGAGGTCAGCACACTCTTGAGGCCAGGAGATGGTTTTCATGCAGTGTAAGCGTTACTCAATTTGTGCATAGTTTCCAGCAATCTCTGTATTTATCTCCCCTTTGAAAACTCACTGCACATTAAGCTAAATTCCTTCCATTCTTGCTATTTCTACACTATAATTACATTACAGATTTCATAAGCTAAAGCTGTGAAAAGCAACAATCCACTCTATTTGAATGGGAGCAGATTACACTTGCCCAAAATTCTATAGAATTTGTTTATGTTTGCTTGATTTGCAAACCGTTGTAGGGAAAGTGGATTACTATAACCACTGTGTTTGTTTGGTTTTTAAAGTGCTTGTTTTTCCATCATGTAGCAGATAACATCTGTAGTCATCATGCCTTAGTACGCTGAGCCTCCAAGACAGATAATTATAGCAGACACAGACAAGATAAAGCTTGCTGGGATATCTCAGCTGATGCAAGCAGAAGAGTCTCCAGGGCTACAGTTTATTGGTACCCGGCTCCATAAGGTCTCACAAATCCCAGAAAGACCACCTCTCACCATTTTCCTTCCAGAACTTTTAAGTTCTTGGAAAAAAACATTTCCTAACTTTCCATAAAAAAAACATCCAGTGACATCATCTTTCTTTTATGCCCTTATGAGAAGGAAGCATCTCCAGAGGTCCCTTCCAACCCCTACCATTCTGGGATTCTATTCCGGGAAGCAGTGGCAGAGTCACAGGTCAGGCAGGGACTGAGCTATGTGTGCTCCCGAGTCAGAATTCCACTTTCCTGCTTGCTGAGGATTCCACATGAGGGAGCTGCTCTTCTCCATCTCCTGGGGCACACAAATCTTTAGGTGAAGCTCTTCAACAAAAGCTTCAGAAACCCTACCTAGCACCCTGCCTTCATGCAGCCATCCCCTCACAGAGTTTGGTAAGGCTGCTACTTGAAGGCTTCCCCTGAAAAGGAAATTCCATCTGTGTACTTAGGATGGAGAAACAGCTCAATTCCTGGTAGTATAAACCCCTTGCAAAGCACCTGCAATGCCATAACCCAAGACAGATTTAAATGAACATTAAAAAAAATAAGCCCACCAAGAACAAATTCCAGAATACTGCATCATTTATAGACACCCATTCTCTTGGATGAAAATCAGCTTCCTTCTGTCAAGTGATGTCCTTCCAAGGGTTAGTACTGCACAAAAAACCACCAAGCAACTTTAAGTCCCATTGGCGCCGCACAGCACGCAGAGCTGGGCTACACAGACCTTCACATCACAGCCCAATAGAACAGCAACCACACTTGGAGTGCAGAAGATGCCACACTGTAGAAAACCAGACACTGACCCAGGATATCCAGTACCCACAGAAGGGAACTGGGGGTGGGGGAAGGCAGGAATCACTCACAAGGATGTATAAAACCTCTCCTTTCTAAAGGTATAATAAAGCAATTATTGAAGTATGTGCTAAACCCACCAAGCATTAAGGCAGCAAGCAAGCTACCCCATAGAACACAAGTCTGTGCTCTGCAAAGCAGGCCTTGAATTTATCCTTGTACCTAGAGCTTATCATTGTATCAGCTCATCATTGTATCTAGAATAGGTCTCTAAACACAACACCCAGCTAAACAACAGATTCCTGGTAGAAGCTGAGACATGTTTCATATTTCACTCAAAAAAAAAAAAATCCAGAGAAAAAACTGTGAAAGGGAAGGAGCCTGTTTGCAGTGGTGGCAAATAGGACTGTCAGGGGGCAGTGTGACACAAGGCATTTATGGGAGGCCAGAAAGGACCCAAAGCACTGCACTGTGGTGGGCAGGCTGTAACACAGCGAGGTCAGCGGTTTCATTACCTCCTGGAATACCCGTGGTCTGCGACCGCAACAAACTCACACTAACAACAGTATCTTTTTGGTCAGGCATAGGGCTTCTGTACTTTATGCTTTCAAACAACTTTGTTCTTACTTGTACTCCTCAGAAATCAGAAACAATGATTTGTACCTTTCTGAATGTAACAGACAACATCAAATATAATAAAAATGCAATAAAATCTAAACTTTTCATCTAATGTTAATGGAAGCGACCCAGGAGAAAGCTCCATTGCTTAGGGTGGTAACTTTCTACAGCTCCCGACTTCTATTCTGTTCATGTCTTACTATGATCATTTGGATTTTGCAGCCTTTCCTCCAGGGAAATCCTTAATATGAAGGGTGGAAATCTAGTGAAAATAAAGATTCATGTGTAACACCCACAGAAAGCATTCCTTTTAAGTAGCATTTCCAAGGACTACATTTTCACTTAGACACCTCATTCTTTCCTCTAGAGAACCTGAAAACTTTGACTACATATATCCAGCCCCACAGGATACATTTTGGCTTGGAAATATCTTTTCAGTAATCATAAAACCATTAATATATGAGAAGAACAGGTACTACTAGAGTAATACTGTGCTGCCACAAGTAATTGCACATTAGTTAGCATATAGCCCTTGTAAGAAGTGTTCACATTACTATACAAATTGCCTTTTTAAAAATAAAAATTAAGCTTTTATTCTTCCTTCAAATAGCAACAGTACAGGTCCTTGGTGCATTTTAAATGGCTTAAGAATCAACTCCAATTCCCCAGAGTTTTAAATGGCTTCAAGCTCGACCCAGCAGTTGAGCGAGACAGTAGAAATTTAGCAGCCCCAACTACAAGAAGCTTTATTAAAACAAATGCATGTCCCCGGAACAATCTCATATCCATTTTAAGAAACATCAGCTCAGAGGAGGCATTAGTCCAGCTCTTCCCAACACCTAGAGGAGTGGTCAAAAAGCCTACAATAGAGAGCAATTTATTGGGCTAATCTGTCTCTTAAAAATGTAATTCATTTTGCATATAGAAACAGCAGAATTGAACTCTAATAGCCAGCTCTGCCATAAAAGTCACAACCACTTTCTGTAAGGGTCAGTATTTTCAAAATTCAAATCCTGTAAGAAGGAAATGACATCTCTGGTTCACAGAACAAACTAAGGGGGCGTGTGGTGGAAAAGGCATTAACAAAACAGATGGGGAGGGAAGGAAAGCAAAGCTGGCTGGTGGATGGGTTACCGCAGGTTTCTCGGTGAAACAAAATGCCTAAGAAAAGCCCACAATGTTAAGGTGAAAAAAACATAAATTTCAGGTGCTAATTTACATTTTGAAACATATCTAACCTGACATTCAAGATAGGAAGAAGCTTCGATGAAACAGTAAGAGACTTGAAACAATTCACGGAAGTTGGCATAATTTTTTCCAGACTTTGGTCTACAATGGTACTATTTTGGAAAATCATCTTTGTTCTGCCACTGCTACAGTTTCTTTGCTGCATGAATATCCCTCCTAGCATTACCCCCATTTAAAATACATCCCTCTAACTGGCTTTGTTCCTAAAAAGATGACCAGAAACTCATTAAGAATTCTGAATTTAGTGTGACAGGGATTAACACCCACATATGATGAGAATGAATTTGTTTATTCTGTGAGACAGGGAACCAATTTATTGCACATGCTGACTTTCTAGATTTAAATAAAATGTTATAAATTATATGACCAAAAAAAAATCCACACACCACAAACCCACACAACAAACTATCCAAGCAGAAACTACCAGCTGAGTATCTTAAATCCCTTCCTATTTCTGCCCTGACCTCTTTCCAAATTGCCCAGTAGTTTGGTTTCTTATTTTAACCAATCCCATTCTCAAATTGTTTTTTTGGTGGCTTGGTTTCTTCCCCCACCATGCTTATCATAAAGAAATTCAATCTATGCTACCATTAAATGACAGCAGCCTCCTCAAATGACAGTCTCATTTATCATTAGAAGTCAGAGATCCCTGAAACAATCTGATTAGAATAAATCATTATCCTTTCCTACTCTAAAGCAGCTACACAAAGCCATTCTCAGCTCAGAAAGCAGGAGTCACCCACGAGGGATACTGTGAATAGTCAGTGTTGGCAAGAACGGCCCCAAAAGTTAGAAGATCTACAAGGTTGCTGTTGCCACACTGCTGGTTGTTCTGGGGACTCCGGGTCTGTCTCTAATCACAGGAAAAGCTCAGTGAATCATCAGCCCCTGATCCCATGTGGCCATAAGCGTTTCTGCACGCACAGCTCCATTCTTTATCTTCCTCATTTCTGCATCTCCAATTCTCCTCCCTCAAGGATATTAAACCCCTCCAAGTAGAACACGGTTTAGCTCTTTTGAAGCACAGCCAGTATTTCATACCTACATCCCTGCACCGATTCCTTAATAATTCTGCACAGGTAAAGGGAAGTCAAAGCACTAGAAGATATTCAGCATTTATGACAAAAATTCTCCTGCTGCACTCAGTCTAACCTATATTAGGGTACAGGCCAGCAGGCAAATGGCTTTAATGTCTTTTAGTTATAAATCAAAGACTACAGCTATTGCAAGGATCTTCTACCAAGTTTCCAGGGCTTCTGTCTCAGTCTGCAAGAGCTGCAGAGAAGCAGATCAACTAAAACAATGAAGTCTTGTAATCCAGCTCAACAAACACCAAAGCCCACAATCCCCATGGACTCTTCCTATCTAGCACTTCACATCAAAATAGAAGTTTCAATACAGAACAAAAACTTTCACATTTTTAAAGGTGAGAAAAGTCAATCTTCAAGAAACAAAAATCAGTCCCAGTCTGTAAGCAACGAGGGGAAACACGTTTATTTTATACCTTATATGTAAGGATAGCTGCACACTCTCTGCACATACTAGCCCAGCACCGAGCACGAATTATGATGATCCTTGTCGTGGAGCAAGGATCGTCAGCTCAGTTTCAACATGAGCTAACTGAGTAAGACAGTTTCCAACTCAAAAGTTCATCTACCTACGGCTGACAATCTCATCTGCCCCTAGACAGTGCTGCCTACTACCTGTATGCGGTCCAGTCTAGAACTACTGGACAAATGCACTGTAACAGGGGATGTTCCTGGATGGCAAATCTCTCCTCAGCCTCCCCAGTAAAACCGTACCTGAAACACACAGCCAGAGCAGAAGGCATTAGGAACTGGCAGCAGCTCTAATCCTAGGGTCATTCCTGCCCTTTATAACCAAACTCTCCATCTCAACTTCGGCAACAAGATAGAAGCGCAAGCTCCAGGAAAGCACAGTTCCAGCCTACTGGCTGCTGTAGCAGGAAAGGGCATTCTGCACTAGCGAGGGCTTGGAGCACTTCCCTAGACTCTCACGTATCCTGTGGGGGGGGATACAAGTGAACCCTGCTCCCTTTTAACAGTTTTTACTCTGTTAAGATACCTTCTTGGCACCTTTTGTATTTTCACATACACTTCTCTTTTTCAGGAAGAAACAGGTTCCTGAAAGACCCACAGGGGGGGGTAAATTTAAGATATCACTGTTTTTTATCTACATTGCCACTTAAGGCAAGTGGTTTCTCGCACCACCAGGACACCAATATCACCACAGATGTCAGTGCAAGGGAAGGCCAGATGCCCTTCAAGCCTGTACACGATGCAGTAAGGATACCCTAGCGAATGGGTAACACACTCATTTACAAGTCAGGCTCCTATATTTTGATTAAAAATCCTGGAGAATCAAATGACAGATTTAGGAAAAGAACATAGGCTGGAACAACCCAGAAGTTTGAACTCTTTATTCTCTGGGTGGTGTAGAGCTTCCATGCAACAGCTGAGGATAGGGAACTACAGAGAGCAGCAACTGTAGTTATTTACACACCATAAGGGGGGGGGGAGGGGTGGAGAGGGGCGGGAACACAGAAAAGTTGTGCTCTGCGCAAGACTTCAGGAGAACATGGCAATGGAGATACCATCACCTCCGATTCAAAGATGGGTCAAAATGCCCTGCAGAAAAGCTGGCAGTTCCTACAAGTCCCCACGAGGAAGCCTGCTGGGAGGATGTACACTTAACTCCTTCCACAATGGAGATTGGGCAGCCCTAAGAAAAAACAGCAGAGTCTGCAAACTTACTCTGTCCAAGTAACTGACAGCAGTCATGTTTGTCACAGCATCGTTACTAAAACAACTGAAAAGCACGAGCTTGCTAGATATATTTCTTTCCTGAGCTATATGGAAACACCAATCAAACCCTCTTTCTCCTACCTGAGCTGGTACCTATGCTCAGTTCGGTGTTTGCTCTTTGGAATAAAAGCCCTGTTTCTCAGCCCCGGTTCCTAACAGTTACGCTCACTGTTAGCAGTGGTTCCTGTCATCTCAACATCAGCATCAAAACAGATAGTCCCACTCCAGATACACAAATGCAGGCAGACTATAAAGCCACACTTACCACCAGCACATGGTGAAGCACAGAAATAATAAATGACACATCAAAGACAGCATCCCAGCTGTAAAACATTCTCCTTTTATTCATCAGCTCATTCAACTGCTACATTACTTTGTATTGAATATGAACTGTAACAAAGTAAACACAAGTGGTTTACTGCACTAAATATGGAATAATTTGTAGCAATTTGATCCAGAAGACAATAATAAAGGCCTTAATATCGCCTCTTCTGTTATTAGAAAGCACTTCTATGATAAAAACAAAGTTTCTTGACTTTCAGTTATTCACCATTTGGTCCTAATGTACATAAATGGAAAAAATCCTTAGAGGTTTCAAAAAGCCTAAAATAGAGAAACATCTGCTAAAATTTAGGTGCAGCTGGTTAGTGAAGAGGTCCAATGCTAGAACAGCCAACATTTAAAGCTCCCTCTGCAATCAATAAAATCTCCATTAAAAATGTCATGGAACAGGGTGAAGCATTTGCCCAGGTTCAAAGTGATTTTTGTTTTGTTTTTGTTTTTAAAGCACTGACATCTTTTGGTCATCAAAACTTGAAGATATATTTTTTTAATTTAGTGTCACACTGGTGTTTCAGTCCAAGTCCAGCCAGGCCAAATCCCAACCAGGCCAGAGCTTGCTGCTTTTCCAAAGCAGCCAGAGTTGTTTCAGTTATACAAATAAAAAACCACCCAAAGCAGTTTAATTTTGGGTACAGGAGTCCTGCTTTTATTTCCTGCTTAGTAACTGCACTTAGTGGTGAAGAAAATGTCACTATGTTAAGCCTACTACCAGCAATCAGCTCTTTTTAACAACTCTATCCAGATTCACACGCAAAGGATCTTACATGAGACTTGCACTGGACTCTGTGATCCTTTTCAACCACATTTATTCTGTGATTCTATGGCATTGCTACATTTTTTTCCTATTTGGGGGAAACCTGAATGATATTTACATAAAACAACTCATTCATATGATACCAGCTTAATTTTGGGCCAGAGAAGTGTAAATGTAGACTACTACAATCCTTATCCATTATGAGGGGGGTGGTGCCCCTCAAAGCTATTGATTTAATTTTTCAACTGAAATGGAAATGAAAGGGACAAACAAACTCCAGTTTTTCAGCAACAGCATCAGTCACTCGACTGTACCAGGCAGGTAACATTTCTGTTGGAAAGGACACGGACTGTTAAAACGAGAACATTCAATTTGTTACTGTGCCCCAGAGCAACCTGAGCACACAAAAAAAAAAAAGAGAACCCCCCAAAAAAAGAGAATACCCCAGTCTGAAACATGAAGCTTAAGTCCACCTGCCTAATGCTATCCAGTGCCTGTGAATACGATACATATGATAAATTACCTTGTATAAATTGAGAAAGAGTTAAAGGCTTGATTTAACAAGGAAAAAGAGAAAGATATTGCATCCTTTGCCAGTTACCCAAATCAACAACTAGAGCAAAGTGATAGAGATCGTCACTTTTCAAACATGGGAACTTCATGTTTTCTTGTAGAGTTTGTACAGCTCCAAGCACTTCTTCAACGTAATTTAAATATTGACAATAATTCAGTTGTATGGGGTTTTTTGTTTGATTGTTTCTGTTTTTAAGAGCATGATAAAACTTGAATAGTCCCTTATGTTTCTGCTGATAGAGGCAACAGGAAGGATTAGTAACATAATTCACAACCATAATCTTGGAACACGGAACCATAAGCTACCCAAAGATTGAGGTGGTCCTTGACTCCTGATAACTCTCGGCTTTTATATCCTGGTTGACTGCATCACATCAAATATCTCCCACAAAAACAATAAACATGTGCTCAGTTAAGAAACTTGATTTTTGCACTAAGAGTCTATAGCAGGAAGTAAAGTAACACATAAGCAAGCAAACCACAAGCTGGCTGTACAAAAACTGTCAGAGCCAGCTGACTGTGGGTGTTCTGGTGAGTCCCTGTGCCTTCAACACAGCCATGGACACAGCTCATCTTAGAAGCACTTCGGAATATTAAGAAATATTTTTGTTGTCTTCCTGTATTTAGAAGAATGTTGACTTCAAGCATTAGAGTGCACTTTCAAAACGAGGATGTACCTTTTATTGATCCTTCACAAACTGTTCATGCTCACTGTCAGATCTCCTCAAAGCTGCCATTCAAGCACTCAAGTCAGAAAGCTAACTCAACTTTGAAACATATTCCTTCTCACAGAAAAGGCCCAAAGCCAAGAACAAATCCTGAGTTTTTATGGAGCTTATTCGTCAGATAGCACACAGTTCCTTCAATCAAAATACATTTTTCCAAAAGGTAAAATGTTTGTCCAAGTTGTATAGATAGCAACACCTTCTGCTTTACACGGTCACTTGAAATATAATAGACACGATTGTGAAGAACAGCACTAAGTGCTTGCCCTGTTCCTATACCCACCCCAAGTATCCATCGCTGGCCTGTGCTAGAGACAGCAAACACTCAAAGAGCATTTCATTACTTCTAGTACAGCCCCAAGTTGATGGTTCCCCTTCAGGGAAAACCAGGGGAAAATGCAGAGAGCTGAAGATACTGAGCATAAAATGTTTTTCTTTGCTGACTTTTCAGATTAACTGCAGTGGACTGCGGCAACTATTTTTATTTTTTAATCAGTTGGGTCAAAAGAAAATAGCTTGTCACAGTTAACCTTACTGCTGCACAATGCATGTCTGTGAGCGCAAACACTACCCAGAATATCCAAGTGACTTCTAAAAGACTTTTATGGATATTCCGCTCTCAAAGGATGCTGGATGAGATCAATGGACGCCAACCGAGATCATTATGTATGACTTACCTTGCCCATTTCCTTCCCTTTCTGCCTTTGAGGCTCTTTTAGTGCACTGAATGTCTTTCTGGGGAATTTCATTTAATATCTTGGCAGCATACTCAATTCCTCCTGTCAGATCCTTGAGGCAGTCCTATAAATAAAGGGCAGAATGGTTTATTACTAGAGTCAGCAAAAGAATTGTGCACAATGATGTCCTTACTCATACCACAACGTTATTAAAATGTGCAGGCTGTTTCTGCAGTTCAGAGGCAAAGGGAGTCAAGCAATTCTAACTTAATGGCTCCAGTTCTAGGGACTCGAAGTCTCCTAGATACACGAGTGAGACTTTGTATTTTGAATTCTGCTCCACATGAGCTGCTGTCTCTGCCACCTCCTCTACTTCTGTTCACTCACACAGGCCCACATCTCACTGCTCCTGCATGAGCACATCCTTGCTTTGTTTTTGATACCCATACATAATTACTATCAACTGCAAACTGCACTTCAAGCTGTAGCAAATGGCAGCCTGAGGAACACACGGTGCTACCTCAGAGCCCAGGACTCCTCGTGGACCTGTGTATTTCCAGCTGCCACTAGCACGCAAGAGACCTGGAAGAAGCCACGTAGAGTCCCCATTCAACATCCACCAAAACTTCCACAGTGGTCTTAAAACTTTGATCCAAAGTAAAATAGGAAGCAGGTTATTGCTAAACGTGCTAATTTAAAACTAGCCTACTTCAAAAAGACTTCAAAGTACTTGCTGGTGTTGCAGAACAATCCATTCGGGGATGACTTACGAACACAGATTGCAGCCAGACTCGTCATTTTATCAGGATGCTCATCTTTTTTGTGTGCATTAGATCCGGGGGTTTACACGAGAAGGAAGAATTTTAGTATTTACTTTTTTAAAAAAAAAGAAAATATTTCAAACATGAGGAAAGCACTAAAATAGGACTCAAACCTACCCTTTCACCATTTGGGAATTGTAGTACTACAAACACTAACATCAAAAACTTAACCAGTTTTGAAGTGGGCAAAGTTGTTTAATGTGTTTCCAGCATGATTCTCCTCAAGCATTAAAAGTACTTTCATTTTCCTACTTTAAGTGATGAAATAGTGCTTGATGTTGTCTAGTAACAGACTGGCAAGAAAGAGTCCGAAAAACATCAGCAGCATCTTATTCAGGTGCAGCAGTTTCACGGCAAACACATTTACCCTATGGGCAGCTACCCCCCTTTCTAAGCAGGCAGTATAGAGTCATCTACCTGGAGGGGAAGCTGGAAGCAGGAGTATCCTCAAGACTCTGAAGAGGGGCATTACTTCAATAAATTAACTTCAAAATAGTTTATATTTATTTAAGGCTTATAAAAACCCAGCAAAACATCACGTCCTGACAGTCATACCATGGGGCAAGTGCTCCATATTTATCATTGGCAGCCTCTTCTGGGAGACAGTGAAGGAGAAGGAGACGTGCTCCAGTCGAATGGGATTCTGTGAAGTTAATCCCTGCCACAGGAGAATGCACCAAGTAGCAAATGTGGTTCACTTTATGACAGAGCTGCCTCCTTGAACTGGTAGAGATTCTGCTATGCTAAAAGAATGGCTGACGGGTATATACACAAAGACACACCGGACACACCTCTTCCCTTCCAGTTTATGGAGCAAGTAAGCTGCACAGGCCGAGAGACCTACTCTAACTCCTGTCCTCTTGACCTCACCTCCTCACCAAAATTGTTCATCTGATGCCTTACAACAGAATTTTAGGGAAGAAAAGCAAGATTCAACTGGCAATAAGTTCCACACCGCTAACTAGAACAATCTATTTTTCTGCTTGTGGACTTAAGAATATTTAACTGCTGGGCTCACTTCTTGGCATGTGAGGGGGGACAGATATCAACGCTTGCAACTGGTGTTCTACAATCAGTACCTGTTCAGCTTCTACTCCCAGTGACTCTTAACCATGGAGCGATGTTGTAACTGTTGTTATGATGCCTGCTGGCACAAGGTGGTGGGCAAGGAATAAGTTATATATATAAAAAAAATGACTGCTGCAGACTACGGACATCCTTCAGAACATCTTTTTTTAAGAGCTACCCTGCATTACTGTAGCAGCAGTCCTACTTGAAAGGAAAATGGATGATCCATCTTGTATATTTTCCCTTTACACCCGGTGTCTTCTCTGGATTTCAGGCTGAGATGACTCAGTTCCATATAGCTTGCACACAATGAGGTCATGAAAGACAGAACACGAGTCTGACTTTCCCTTCAGGCCACCTCCAGCAATACAGTAACCAGTTCTTTCTTACAGAAAAATCAAATAGACTTTATTTCTCAAATCCAATATTCGAGTAGGCTTCCTCTCATTAAAATGCTCATGTAAGGAAGACCACAGGATGTCAGAGTAAAATATTGCTGATCTAGGGTCTCTGCTGACGCAGATCAGTACAATTCCACTAGGCCTTACT
Organism: Megaceryle torquata; assembly: GCA_024611175.1. NCBI lineage: Eukaryota > Metazoa > Chordata > Aves > Coraciiformes > Cerylidae > Megaceryle > Megaceryle torquata. The sequence goes on from JANIJG010017246.1 coordinate 93,877, forward strand.
CGCGGTTTCCTCAATAAAACTCATTCTGTTCAGATGAGTCACTGTCTCTCAGCACACACCACAATATTCAAATTCTGCATTTGTTTAATAGTTGGTTTCCATAAGGCCTTCAGTTTTAACAGAACTTCATTAAAGTGTAGTAATACAGTTCAAGCAGAGTTCACTTACGCACACGGGTAGGTTCTGTCACACAGAGCCATGGGGAACACTAACAGTAGTAAGCACTATGACCAGTAATATGATTGCATCCATGCTAATGCCAGAATCAAAAGAAGTTGTGATTATTTCAGTAATACAAATAGCAGCTGCCATCCATTAACACAAATCAAAAAGTGGGAATAAAATGCACCATTACACATGGTTTCTAATTATTACAAGTCACCCAGTAAACCTGCATCAAGTGACATCATTATTTGAACTGCATCCAAATTAGTTTCACATCTCCTATGTAGCTCTGACAGAAAAGGAACGAACCGTATACTTTAGAGCAAAAGGAAAGATCTTTTTCACTGGACATCTGTTCACGGCACATGGAAACTCTGATTTACATTTATCTTGACAACAGCTACAGGAAAAAAAAATGTCTAAGGTCAAGAAAAAAAAGTTTGTGAAATGACTACTTTAGTTTTGTCTGAAAAGTTAAAGAACACCATAGATGCATCAAAAAATTAAAGGATTAATTTAGCAACTGCCAAGTGAAAATATTGAACATGATCAAGTAGGATGTTCAAACAGTTCTAATAAATATTTTTCTTATATGCACTATATATATATATGGTTTCACAGTTAAGAATTACACCAGCAGTGTTGGGTGGGCTGCCTTTCAGCCTTACTAGGAAGTCAACCCTTGAAAATCATGTGAGTACTTTCAAGCACAAGCATACAATACTATTCCTTGCTGCCTTTGGAACATGGATCAAAGTCAAACTCGGAGCTGGAATGTCCTCACTGCTGGCAGGGCACTACTGTGAGGACACTCGTGTATGCAGTGGTCCCACTGACACCATCAGGTGTTGTTTATGCATGATCCAAGTCTAGATGTCAAGGAAAAACAGAAGGAGCCAGCAGGGAATAGACCATGGAAGAAAGAGGTAAGATAAGAAGGATTAGCTACACAGATATCAATAAAAATGAAAGATTTTTTTTCCCCTTTTTTTTCCAAAGGGGAAGTTAAACACAAAACTAAATTCCAAGGTAAACAGGAATGATCCTGATATTAAAGAGCTGACATTTAGGCCTTACACACACTTAAGAGAAACTTAACATTAGACACATTTTCCTTCCTACAATTTTCATATTGCTATCTACAATAAATCTTAACTCCTGGGTTTAAACCAACTTTTGCTATATTCTGCTAAAACACAAGCCCTTCTTGCAAGAGAAAACCAAGAGAAAAACAAAACAAAACATTTAAATACTTCCCATCTTTGAAACCACGCTTACCTGCACATTACTTTTACTTTCAAAATCTATGTGCATTTTTGATTTGAACCACAGAACAACTTTAAGGATAAAAGTAACTCACTGAAAATGATGAAACATCTCTGAAACCACTCTCCAAAAGCATTTGAGAACCTTCCCAGAGGTTTATTCATTCACTGCTGAAAACAGCTGAACTCATGGTGCCAAAACAGGCTGATTTTTAGGCTAGATGCATCAACATGCAAAGTAGTTCCACTGCTGGGGAACGAGACCACATTTCAGGAGCTATGGATTCCAACTTCTAATTTTCCCTAGACTCGGTGTCCCAAGGGAGCTACAGTAAGTTACTTAAAGTCTCCTGGACTTAGCTTCCCAAATGTAGATAACAAACGTATTTCTTCCCCTCTGTGCCTGCTGATTTTGGATTTCAAGGTGAGCAGATTTTAAAACTACCTTTGTGCAGCACTCTAGGATCCTGATCCTGTTTGACTCCCATTGACACAGGCTAGTAACGTATGCTGGGTGGGTTTCCATCCACACCAGTACCAGTGCTGTTTAGACCTGGATGCAAAACCAGAGAGCTTGGGGTTGAGAGAAACAGCATCCCATAGGTACAACAACAGCTTCTACTGCAGACACAGCTTTCCTCTCCTCTGAATTTGTAGGATATAGAACAAGGAAGCTGAGTGCTACACCTTTACAAACAGGTTACAAAATAGTTTAATCATAAAAGTTGTTCTACTAGATTACTTCAAACAACAAATATAAATTCACAGGCCTAACAGAGTACACCAACGCATCACATTTCCATGAAGATTCAAGTCACAAGGTTGCTGTAAAACCCCTTCACTCTCAGTTAAACACTGCAGTGCATTAACTTGACTGATTTCCTCTTACCCACGGCCACATTAACCTTCCATAATTACAAGACACGTGTTGACCACAGTGAGAGACAAAGCTAGCCTCAGTGCAGGGTGCACCTTCAGTGCAATCAAACTAGGGAAACTACTGTCAGCTATTAAATATGACCGGAGAACAACTGGGTATTCACAGCTGGGTATTTGTGCAAAACCATTGCTACCCTGGGACACTTTCAGCTCCCCCTTTATTCAAATTCACAAGAGTCCTCATTAAAGAGATGAGGGTACATTAAATGAAGGCAAAAATTAGAGCTAATTTTAAGTATGCACTGGTTTAACAGAACCTTGTAATCTGCTCAGGTGCATTACACTTGTGATTTCCTTAATGTTTCTTTAATGATTTTGGAAGGTAATTCTCTGTTGCATCACAAACCAGTTTTGTTCAGACACATTCAAGTTCTCCCACAGTGGAGTAAGCAAGTTATCAAGAGAACTAATTAGCTTGACCTTCTGTGTGCCCAGAAATGAGAAATGCATCAAACAGGTCTCTCCTTTCATGTCTGAGTCTGTCAATTAAAGCTCAGGCTTTCTACTCATTGCATTGTCCTCAGGAATATTTACCACAAGCACAGCCAATATAAGCAATGCCCCATCCACTCACCTCTTCACACTACCAGGTAATAGCTTTGAATTTCCTTCAGTGGAGGAAAACAACAGCCAGAATAAAACTTCCTTTAAAGAAGCCAGATAAACCCCTTTGGAATTCAGAGCTCCTCGGGCAAACTAGAGTTACAGACTCAGACGTTAATGGACCCTACAAGCAAGAGCTAACTCTCAAAAGACTAACCATATCCTGATTTATTAGGAAATTCAGGAATTGCTACATTTCAATAAACTACACGTTCTGGTTTCTCTAGCATTCCAATAGCAGATTTTTGCACATATAAGCCCCTAGCCCTTACATTCAACCTCTTTTTACAAATAAAGTCTGAGGATAAACCATCAAAATCAAAAGCAAAGACCTGAGGACTAATAGGAGCAGGGACTCTTGTAAATTATCCCTCATGTTACTCAGACAAGCTCTTAACTGTCAAGGTTGCAGGGGAATGAATTGAGGAAGCTTATTTTGGACAGCAAATAAGGTGTTGTCTGCCTTATTTTCCTACTTGAAGATAACCCAAAAGTCACATCCGTGAAATGCCAGCAATTTTTGAAAGACACCCATATGATCACAGAAAATGGATTTTAAGACCTAACATAAGGCCTTAGGCCTTTCATTCCACAGGCTCAGATCTACACAATCATGACATCTTCCAGATGTATTTTTACAAACAATACCAACAACAGACCTTGACAGTTTCTCTGATTAAAGAAACTCCTAGGCCTGCTGCATTCAAACCTCTCTACCTAGTTCATACTGGGTATGCAAAGCACTCCAGTTTTGCAGCCCCAATTACTCTGAATGTGCAACTGAACTGCAGAGAAGCCAGGGACCAGCTCTCCAAAGAGACTTGTTTCTTGCAATGAAAATCACCACCGATGCCAAACCCATTCTCACCAGTGCCACCCATCACTGTGAATGAGGCTCCTAAGCTCACCAAGTTCTCCACGGGGAAAGTCAGCACATCCAAGCTGTGTTCACAGCAACCCTCATGCTGAGCTAAATGCCACCAGAATCACCTTTTTCAGGAGCTGTATCTTGCTGCTTCTATGGGAGTCCCTCTTCTCAATTTTGACTTTTCCATTTGCAGGAGACTGCCCTGAACACTAAGCCACACAAAAGAATTTCACCCTCTTTTCACTCCTCTTTCTTTTGAAATGACTTCTGACTGATCTTGTAGTATGCATTAATATCTCTAAAACATATCCCACAAGAGATCCCTTGGAAATAGAAAAGCTGCAAGCAGCTTTGTGGAGGGCCTGCGAGGCAGAGCTGAAAGGCCACGGGCTATTCTCAAAGCACTCCAGAGCACGTGGCCTCATGGGGCCTTGTGGAAACTCCCCAGTGCCAACGGGAGCCTGCAGGCTCACAGACTGGATTTAAGAACTGGGCTTTCAGGTTTAGACATCTGAATTCTGCCTATATCTCAGTGTAAGCACCTGAAAGCTTTTGGGGACTGGTACACAAGCAATTCCTGACAGACTCAAGAGTCCCTACCTCAAGCCTATTGTATTTGACAAAACCAGCCCTCTTCTATAAATCTGCACTCTTATTACATCCTGAAAGAGAAAAGCTTGATCATAAAGCACTTGACTTTCCAGCAGCTTTTGGCAGCAGTCAGTCTTAGCTGATCAGATATTTGCTATGCAGTAAGAATATCCCAAAACTTTGGACAACATCATCAGACATCAGAATTCAATTTGTGTTTAACCAGCTGAATCAGAAGCAATGTCTTATGGGTAGAGCACTAACTGGGAATTGAGTCTCTTTCCCAATTCTGCCTTAGAACATGCTTTTAAACCTCAGGGAGGCCATCAGTTCCTCTTTCTCAGACCATTTCTCCAGCTGATAAATGGAGATAAATATATTCTCCGGTACAGCATGATTTAAGAACTACATAATAGTAAGATTATGTTAGTTCTAAGGGGTAATCAGCACCTCAGAGTAGATGACACTCCTTCAAAGCATTGGCAAAGAACCACTGCACTTCCATTTTTAAACAAAAACAAAAGCAGGTAATTAGCAGAGATCAACTGCTAGCCAGGCATCTTGCTGTCACAGTTTTATACAACAATCACAAACTCTATTGGTCCAAATTCCCTGTTTTCTTAATTTTCCAAGTGAGAACAGATTCCATCGTTTGCTCTCGGGGGCATCATAGCACCCAAGAAACAGAGAATCGCTGGAGTAGGAAGGGATCTTTAGAGACCATGTAGTCCAGCTCCACTCCCTCCCCCTAAGCAGGTTTGCCTAGGTCACATCACAGGGCATTGCATCCAAGCAGGTTTTGACTATCTCCAGAGAAGGAGACTCCAACACGTCCCTGAGCAGCTGGTTCTAGTGCTTTGGCACCCTCACAGTAAAGAGGACGCTGGCTGCTCGGGGTCCATAACAGAACCTAACAGAACAAAGACAGAAACCCTTAAATTTCGCCCCACCCCCACGTCGAAATACAAAAACCAGAGGAAGTCCTTCACCTTATGAAAGGAAAGAGTCACTAAATGAAGAAAACACAACAGAGAAGAATGTTGTTGTATAATTAGAAGGTAATATCTTACAGAAACATGTTACAAGGGGACCTGTCAAACTGATGCAGCCTTCTCCACCATGGACATTGCCCAGGTCATCTGATTAGAACAGACACCCAGGGCAGCACGCTGGTACCTGACGTGCTTGACAGACAACTACATTCACATGGCAGGGGGCAACTTAATCTGAAAAAGACCAAAGGGAAGTTTTCTTCTCACAGTACTCACCCATTTTCAACTAGAAACTATTTTGCAGTATTTATGTGATGTGGGAATGAAACAAAATAGAAACTGGAAACAACTTTAAGATTATAGCCCCCATAATGTTAGCTGCATAATCGAATGGCAAAACTAACTCATTTATTACATCAGTATTTCTTTCTTAGTGCCATAAATTACATACATTTTTTGGCAGTTATCCCTTGCCAGGAACAATTCTTTTATTCATGAACCTGTTCATTTTAAGGGCTGAGTCTTTAAAGCCCATTAGAAAAACATCATCAACACATTCTGGGTTTTTAATGCAAGGCAAGAAGCGTTAAGCAAGCTGCTGTTGCCATTTTTCAAAATAAATCTTTTCTTCTTTCCCACAGTTATATACCAGTACATAAAACATTGATTCCAGCAGAGTTACTTCTGATTTACATGGCTGTGGAAACAGAGTCACAAACCCACAGCACAGAGATATTTCTGTAGTGTCTCCTTATGTTGCTGAGTCAGCATGCATCCAGCCAGGACAGCAGAGGAATTTCAAGTGCTATTATGCTGCAAAGGGAAAATGTGCCTTGCTTCCCAGGCTAAGGAGTATTATTCATATTGCCACAGTGCCCTGAGAGCAAGGCCTTCAGTGCTAGTTGCTGTACGTATCTCAAGACAGAACATGTTCTGAGTATTTACCACCTGAACAGCGAAGAGCAGAACTGGAGCCAGGGAGCCAAGAGAGAAAACTCCGCCAGGGCTTCCTCAAGGTTTCCCAGAGCGCCTGGGCTAGGTGTAAGAGCAGCTCAGGGCCACAGTTCTGCATTTCCTCTCCACTTGGACTGCTTCAGAACAGGGTACTGCTTTCTGGTACAACCTGGTATCCTCCTTCTCAGCTACAACACAGCTTCAGTTTTTCAGCATGATACCTGAAAACATCTCATACTTGAATCTTTCCGCATACCTGTGGAGAAATGGCGTTACTGCTAAAAGAATAATTCTTAACCTTTGGAAGGGCATACATTGCAATACTTGCTGCTATTTTAGCTCTCTCAGTGACAGAGAAGGGTATTAGAAATCAAAACCACACATTCCATCATTCAAAGTTCCAGGTTAAAAAAAAAAAAATAAAAACCAAACACAAACAACAACACGTAACAGAACAAAAAAATATGAGGTGTGTTTCTTCCTGGTGATTTCTTTGTGTATGTCAGTGGCTTTCCTGTAGACAGGAAGCATTCCTCTGCAAGTCCTCAAGTCAAACAAATCCAATGAGCCGTTGCAATTTACCAGGTACTTTTTAAAAGCAATTTTTTAGGTATTCATGGAGCTCCTGCCTAAGAACACAGACTCCAGTTGGTTAGGCACATTATTAAAACATCTAGCTCCAGTACTTCACTCAGTTATTGACTTTACACCAACCAAAGTCTATTATCACTATTTGTTCATGACTTATGTGTCTTACAAAAAAAATACAAGTATGAATAATTCAGTTCTCATTTCACACTAACAGTACATTAATTTATTCATCAATTAGTCACAGACAAAAAGCAGAAGAAAAATATTCCTTAGCACTCCCGGTGCCAGATTTCAACCTGAAATAAACAAACCACATATTTTAACAGATGCCATCTTTTTTTTGCCAGCAGTCTTAGCAAAGGTGGCACTTGCATTCATTCTATCCTTCAATATACCAGCACAACCCATATTTCATATTTCTGCCTTCAATAATACAATAGAGATATCCCTCCCATCTCCTCTTTTCCTCTTGGCTGTGCAGGCAGAGTTTGGTTTGTCTTGCATTAAGTGAGTGTGGAAATTCCAGCTGGCTTACTGCTTGCACCAAGTACTTACTTAGTACTTGCACCAAGAACACAGGTTGTTTAAAAACTGACCTTGTCTTCAAACCTAGCAAGTATGTACCATCAGGGCACTGGCAATCTATCTTCTGTTCCATTCCTTTACTATAAGGAGATTTTTCATCTATCAACGGCCATATTAAACCCACATATTTCAATTAGGAGGTAACACTTGACTCTGTGAGATACTGGCCTTCAACCACACCCAGCTGGCCATGACCAGCTACAGCCTACAGTCCTTTGCTGATCTTGCTCATTGCTCTGCACCTCTTTAGCAGCAGGAAGGTTTCCCTGGGTATATTCTCTGCATACAGTGCTCAGAGCAACAAACATCCAACTTCCCCTGGAATCTCAAAGTACCAGCATCACACAAATTAATTCTAGTTCAAGTTGGAAACAGTCTACTAAACCATGAATTTTATGTTGCAGTTTGTAGCTCAGACACTGCCTTTCCTAATGCAGTTAGCTGATGCACAGAATAACTTACTTCTGTGTTCCACAATTTTTATCCTTAAAAAAACCAAGTCTAACATGAGGACATGCACTGCTATCACCCCACCCCAAAGCAGGTGTCATATGAGCTCAGTTACCCTCAGTGGACACAGTTCTCAAAGTTGGATGACTGTAACCTCTCCTTCCCTGTGCGTAGCTGTGACACAGCTACTCTCTGCCACTGCATTTCTTTCCTCTAACAGGGGAAGAGTAAACAAAATGAAGTTTCTTCTAGAACTGATCCTTACATAAGGATCAGCTGAACAGACACATGACAGAAGAGTATAATTCACAACTCTGTCTACCTCCCAATTCAGTTCACAGGAGGCAGGTCTGACTTTTGCCACATCTGATGCAAGAAGCTCAGACACGTGTGTCATAGCTCCCAAGAGGACACCCAGCAAAGCTCGTGCAAAAGTTCAGAGTGATGGTTCATCTTCCTGTTCCGCTGCTCAGCTTGGACGACGAGTATTTTTTCATCATCTCCTGCCTGATTTATGTTCACATAGATGTACAACAGAAACCCACGTTACCCTTTAGCAATTAGACACTGTGCAGCCACCTGCCAGACTGTCTGTGCTCCAACAACTCAGCATGTGCTTAGATAACCAAGGTACAGAAATCACTGGAATGCTGCACGGGGTGACAAACTGCAGTAAATATCTTACAGGGAGGCAGTCTGTTTACTTACATCCAAAACTCTACATGCAACACAAAACAACCAATACCTAGTGGCAGAGAAGAGGATGTGAACAGACAGGCAATGTTCTTCTTCCTTGGTATTTTCTAGACTTATTTTCCCTAGGATAACTTTTTTCCCCCAGTCTCTGGACACTGTAAATGTATCAACACACTCTCAGAGTGTTTACAGCCATATTTGGTAAATAATCAACAGTGAAACCAAATACAATTTTCCAAACTGATATGGAAGTGATCAACTTGGAGCATTAGAAAGGCCTTACTTTGAGCAAGTGAGGGGGTAGAGATTGGTGTAGGAATCAGGCCCTCTCATAAGCCCCAGAAATCAGCGTCTGAAAGTGAACTTGTGTATTGTGTCCACCAAGTCATCAATGAATTGAATGCTTAACTAGGCATTTTTTGACCTGGAGCAAGAGCCAGAACTGCTGAAGCCACCTCACTCTCACTGAAATCAATGAATTCATTAAGAAATCAAGAGGATTTGAGCACCTGAACATTAAAGCTTAAGCCCCAATTTCACAATTCTGCACACAGCTAAGGTGGCAGCCTGTGCAGGAGTTTCATTATCGGAGGTACTTTATAAACTATTTGCTTTAAAAGCATATGGGGTATTTTCACCATACATGCAAGAACGCATCCTTCTCCTATTTGAGGACCGCAAACTGAGAGCAAGCAGGAGCCGACTCTCAGATTCCCAGTCCCCAACACAACATGTTTTCCCAGCACATTTCACAGTTGTTCTGCTAGCTCCTCAGGCCAAATGCACAGCCATTTCATTGGCAACTGCATCAGGCCCTTAACAACAAAACCGGCCTTCAGTGAAAGTTGCACAGAGCTACTGGCTGCCAACATCTGGTCCTAAACAGCACCATTTACAAAATTTAGAGAGAAATTTGTTCTGTAAGAAAAGATACTTGATTTCAGTCTGCAGCAGAACACAAGCTAAAAACACAAGAGAAAACAGAATAGAAGCATCTCCCTAAATTCTGCTAGATAAAACACTGTCCTGAAATACAGGAAATCCAATTTTACTTTCTGCTTTCATCCACCTGAAGCAGGGTCTTGAACCAGCTTTCCTCAGAATTTGAGGAAAAGCACTGGCCTCTTAGCTATTGCTCTAAGTTGGACACTTATTTTCAACAGGGAGAAGCCCAAACAAATCCAAAAACATTCTAAAGCTTAAAGCCCACCTAAATCTCTCACCATACTAGATATTACTTAGCTTCAAAATCACCAGTTACATATGCAAACACGTATCCACTACACCCCTCCAACTACTGGACTTCCACAAGGGAAGTTATCAGCCCTGTAGCAAGTAGTGCATTGGCATTTGTCACATCCGTTCTCATTTATGGATCTATTGATCTATTCAAAGTCAGAGCTCCTTCTATAGATGAAAGCAGTCTCTTTTTTTCTGGCTGAAGAGTAAAAGGCCTATCTAGGACACTAGAACAACTTCAACTCATCTATGATATGCAAGTGGCTTGTCTTCATTGGCCACTGCTGGTGCAATAGATTGCTCTGAAGTTCATTCTCTTTATACTGCTTCTATCTGCTCAAGTCCGAGGGTGTGGCGAGTAACAAACTAAACCCAAAGAGGAGAGAAAGCTAAGATAGATTGTATACTAGAAAAAAAAAAAACAAACAGCTATTTACAATACCTTGTGTACAATAATTCAAAATTCATTTGACTAAAAAAGGAAAACTGCACCAGCTGCCAGCCACATACACACTCCCATGAGTAACTGCTGTTTCTCAATGCAGCTTCAATAGCTTTCAGTAGTGGTTTACAAGCTCCCAGCATCCCCTTCTCTAGAGAATGCAAACTGTAACCCAAACAGTGCTTCAGCTCTTCTGTGTGGATCCAATAATTTTCCCTCATTTCCCGTGTTCTTTAGCACAAAAAAATATTAATAAATATTAACTGAACAAGGAAAAATGTGTTACAGAAAAGAGATAGGCGTGTATATAACCTTACTGACAAGTGCTTGGATCAGGCATGATTGTACATGATATGCCACTCCAGGACAGTTTGTAATAAAATGCATGCATGACAAAAGCAAAGGCTCTCTCCTGTGAGAAGGCTCATGCAGGCTCTCTCTGGCTGCTTTGAAAAAAAAACAAACAAAAAAACCAGGCACAGGAGAAGATGATCAGCACTGTCCAGGACACATGAAGACTAGGTTTCAGTTTACCTACACCCTAAAGGACTGCAAGTATTTGGTGTCACCACAGGCAGTGCAGAGTTCACAGGATTTCAGAAGACGACTGTGCAGGCAGGACATCAGCTACAGGATACTGTTAAAACTTGAGTAATAAGCTCCAGGAAGATGACAAGCTCAAAGGGTATTAAGACGACAGTTTTAGACGTAGCCATTATTCAAGTAGCTTCCTGCCACTGAGGGAAATTTATTAGAACCTTCAGCGTGATCACAGCAATATGCAAATTGGGCTGGGCGAATGAGGATACATGGGGACGATGTGTGGGATGAGTCATCAACTAAGAATTGGAAGTCAGGATGAAAAAGTGATGCGGTGACTGTGGTCAGGCATTCCGATGGCCTTGGTTTAAGACTGAGCAAGACTTACTACATCAAAAAAGCCCCTCTAGCATATAGTTGCTCAGTAAAAATCATAAAGCATCTGTCTTAAGTACTGAACTATGGAATATAGTGTATCAAGACCAAGTTATCATTGAGACAGGGACACAAAGAGACATGAAAAAATAGATGAGTCTTATGGTCAACAAAATAAAGACTCTGCAAGCATTAGACTTATGAAAACTGTCACGAAAAATTATAAGTCAGATTCACGTTCCTAAATGGTCACTATTTCATCTGTGTTGCTGTTCAGAAGTGAAGAGTCATTTAAGAAGAGCAAGTCATTATATATTTGAGAAAGACAGACAGGCAAACACTACCAGATACATCATTATACTCCATTTAATTATTCATTTAAAAAAAATTTTTTTAATATTCTATGAGGAAAAAGAGCAGAGTTCTCTTATAAAGCAAATTCACTTTCACATTGCTAAGAGTTAAGATCTACATCATGAGAAAGCACGGTTAATGTCCTTCAAATTTGACTAAGGATGAAATACCTTGTGTCATACCCACCCAGGGACTATCAGATGCTCAGGTGTTACTGGTCAGACACCTTAACAAACCTCTGTTTTCATAGAGTGCCAAGTAGTTTTGTCTTTAAGACAGACTCAAATTCACCTCTGATCTCCGTATCAGACTCTGACCTTACACAGAAGAGGAGTGCTGACCACCACTGTCGTACCAGTATGTGAACAGGAATTGCATTAAACACAACCTGCCACAAAGCTACACACTGAACTGGACAGGTATTTAACTGCACAGTTAAGACACCCAACAGCCGGCAACTGTAACCACACGGAAAATGGGCTGCAAAAATTCAGTGGGAATTGCAAGAGCTCTATTGTACCCATTAGAACACGTAGTTGACATCTTAGGGAAATCACCATTTTACAAGCAGGAATAAATCTTTAAGTGGAAAAGGCATGCTGGAGAACTATCAAGGTACCTCAGGCCACAAAAGTACCACCAGATTTCAAGTCACAGTGAGAAAACAGACACATCTGATCAGTTAGTCCACGACTCTGGCCACTTCCACTGGATGCTTCCCCCATCATCTAGGTCACATTTCAGCTGAACAATTTTGACCCATGTATACATGTCAACAACACATAGATCACAATATCAAATGGAGTTCTATAGCATCCAAACACCCTGCCATTCAGATCGCTTCATAGCCTTCAACAATAGTGATGCCAACATGGGCTTCTGTCCCACCACAGGCAAGTTAACCCTCAAGGCAGATGAGCAATCACACAGAAACTTTTGAGCTCTCAAAGGATGAAAACCAGACATGCTTAAGGGCATCTAACCTATCCTTGCCAGGGTCCAACACACATATCACTTTCCTGTCACTGAGATTGAGGCTGCAGGCTGAGAATCAGCTTTGACACCTGCTCTGTGTCCACAGCAGACAAGGGCATATGCACTGCAAACCTCCCTGGCAAGCTTCACATCCACCTGGATCCGCTGTAGGAAGGGAGAAGCTTGAATAATCTTCCTGCGGTGGCTCACTGAACAGCTCTTCATGGTAACTGGAAGTGACAATGACAGTTGTGCAGTAAATAACAGGTGTCTTCCCTTAAAAGGAGAGGGACTAGTTATCTTTTGGAGTAAAGCTGGCACTGCACTTTAAAACGCCAAGTCGAAACACAGTCCCACCTATTGAAACTTTTGAGCTATTGGGCCTTTAAAAAAGGAACCTGTGTAACAGGGAAGAATTCATTTCAGGCTAACATTTTAAGCTGGCAAATATAAAATACAGTTATAGCATCTGTGTATTCTCTGACCTACAACCAGCATATTCTGAAGTCCAATATATAGTTTTCCAGTAACTAATTCCACCTTCTAGCGAGGAAAAAGGCTTTTTTTCTGCATATGCACCAGGTTGTCTTCAATGGCTTTACCCTCACAGACGTGAAAGAGCAGAAGTAAAATGGAAGGGCTCCCATGAAAGATCAACCAGGACCTGATGTGGCTCAGAAAGAGAGAAACTGCTGCCTTGTAAGGAAAAAAAGAATAATTAACTACAGTATCTGTTGGGTTCCCTACAAAAAGGTGACATCTTCAAGTTGTAAATAACCCCACTTTTGCAAATGGCTTGCAACCCTGTTTTTCTGCCTTAGCAAAAAGGGTTCTTTTAAGGTACCTCACACAAAGGTGACTAAAAATAGAAGAGAAACTTTGAAGCATCTACTAGTGAAAACTGACAGTACACTATATGCCCTGGTGACTGGCATAAGTCAAAATAATTACAATAACGAGCTACCTTCCAGGTCTTCTTTAAACACATGTAGGAGAATTTAATCCAGATTAGGACACTGATGTAAGAAAGCTATTCCTGGATTTGGTATTTAATAGTGACATTTGGCATAACGAACCTCAGTGTTATGCAGGTTGAGAGAGTAACTTGTTCCACAAACAGATTCCACTGAGGGCCATAGTCACACAGTCTAAATTACACTTAAGTCCCTGTACTTTACATTTGCTAACAGTGGACCATGGTTTAATAACACATGTCAGTCCCATGAGTTATTTTTCTCCAGCAATTGCTCCATCAGTGGCTCTGTCAGCACAAAACACAAGGAACTTAAGTGATTTCAATCCATCTCTTCGTGAAGGTACACAATCAGACTTTTGTGATCATCTCCTACGTAAGGCAGGCAATGACTGTTACTGCACTACTGCTTATCTGCCTTGCGACCTCTTCAACAAATATGGGGGGTTTTGTTTTAATGATTTCTCTGAACCCCTGTGATCAAGAAGAGAGATGCAGAAATGCACATTCCCTCTAGAACACAAGTCATCAGAGCCTGTACCCTTTCAATGCTGAGATCTCAGTAGTCCATCTCCAGAAGTACTACAGCAGAGCCTTACCTGTTGCATGCTAGGGCTGAATGGGGGGAAAAATAATGATAATAAGCAAAGCACCTTCAGCTTCAATCAGCAACATGTTCCAAGATTGCAAATTGTTACTGCGTACGAAGAAGGATCTGAAATGCAAATGATCAAGAGGCCATGAGAGATGTTAAAGATTTAGCAGATGTATGTTCATCCCGATTTTACTCGGGGGTAGGGGGGTAGAAAGACAATGCCAAAGAAACAGATAATGGAATACAGTTACCATATTCATCCTCTCACAGGTTAGTTCTGAGTCTCATTAAATGCATACTTACTGTCCAATCTTTACTGTTTCTTGTGTGCAAAAAAAATTAAAAAATAAAAATTCCCCATTCAGCTCTAACTTCAACGACTCTTATTTACATGAATATTTTTGCTTACAGGATGGAAAGCTCCCTCAGAGTTGTCTCACAAGCCAGCCTTCAGATGACTTTCCATTCAACCTGGACTGGCCACACACTCTCCTCAGAGGGGAAGAGCCTTTGAGGTTCTATTGCTGCCTACACCAGCATAACATCAGGACTGAGCAGGGCAATCTTGCAACACAGATTTTGCAACTTCAATTTTCCAAAGCAAAAAGAGGATCTAAACTTATTCCTCTCCAAAGGGCATTCCTGACATTTACTGCTGCAAAGACAAAGAAAAATCCTTACTCAAAGCCATCTAACAAATACCTACACATCTGTGTAAACAACTGGAAGAACTTTCTTGGGATTCCTTCCATTTCCATATGTAGTGATCTTTGTGATCAGTGTCATAAAGGTTAAAAACCCTAATATTCAACTAAAATTGGACCTAGAAGCTTCTATTTTCAGTCTGCAGGCTTTGGGACTGTATTATTGTCAGTCACATCATGTTATTTCCACCAAAACAGCTGGAGGTTTCCAGTGTAGGAAGCAATTATTGTGAAAAGTGTCAATGTGTCATTCTCCCCAAGTCAAATGTTTAACTTCACATTACAGCATTTGACAAGTATCCAACTCCCAGTCTCTACCAAGGAAAAAGGAGAGAGAGCATGCGTGCTAGTCACAAAAAGAAAAGAACAGCTTACCCACTGCTCTGCAAGCAGATTTTGACATTGCTGACTGATGCCAGAGTTGCGGTGCATTTCTAGAGTTTAATTGCTTCGGCAGAAGGCAGGCTTAGGTCTGCATGCACGAACGAACACAGCGTGCCTTGACCCAACAATGTGCACACAAAAGGTGGCAGTCTAAAACAACAGGCTAAATAATTACACGTTCAATAAGCGGTGCAAGCATTTCAGGAGGCGACAGTCACAATTCATGGCAGGGACAAGAGAAAGCATCCTGCCTGTCAAATGCACAACAAAGACACGAGTTACTCCATGATACTTCCGAGGCCTAAAAAACTTAATGTAATGACAGTGCTAGGTACACAGGACCACACACACGCCTGAAGCTTCCTGGCACAGCATATTCCCTGGGAATGTCTGCACAGAGAAACAAAGGTGCTGTCGTAGCCTCAAGCAGGCATATTTATTAGCATACGGTACAACAACTAGCTTCATCCATATAGCCTCAACAGTTGCACTGGAAAACAACAAAGCACAACACTAGCTAACAGTAAGCCAGCAACTGGGCTGCATATTCCCAAGAGCAAGCAGAAGTGCCCTCCTCTATGTGCTCCCTACATTTGCTGGCTAGCAGGCACATCCAACTCGCTCCAGAGCACCAGAGCACTCAGTCTGACCCTCCTTCAAAGGCAGACATAACCTCAATGCTTTTTCCTCCAGAGAAAGCAAGCCAGCCAGCTCTGTGCGGCCAGAGAAGTCTTGGCTCATGCAGTCAGTAGACCCCAGTGAAGAGTTCTCCAGTTCAGTCTTAAAGTACTATCTGGGACCGCCTGCACAGGGCCTGGCCCAAGCCACAAAGCCCTGGGGATGGCCTTCCTTTCAGGAACCTGCACAAGTCAGACTGCTTACCAAAGAATGAAGTCCACAGGTAGCAAAAACCACTCCAACAGCTTGGAGTGCCAATAACTCGTTCTCCCATTACACTTTGGCACCACAAGGACCACGCTATTAATTTTGAAGATAACAATTTGTGAAAATATTTGGAGGGGAGGCAAAAAAAAAAAGAAAGGAGGGAGGAAACTTTACCAAAAAGCACTTCAATACTTTTAAGCTGAAGTCAAGACAAGAAGTGATACAAAACATATGAGATCCCAAATCCCAATTCTGCTCAGAGCGGGAATCTCCTGTTAGCAGAGTATATTCTCCAGCTACGCATGGTATATTACGTTAATGGAAACTCTGAGCTTTAGCATATGCTTAATAGCTACAGTCTGGTTTTTTGAGCAGTGATACAACTTTCTTACTGTATACAAAAAACCCCACATATGGATGCATTTATGTCTGTCAAAAATATCCATGCAGGCTTTGATATTACTCAACAACACATTGTCCATGATCAAACAGTGCTTTAGGCTGTATTAAGCAATGCAGAAGAAAGATAGTAAAAAGTAACCCAGTTCCTCAAAACCTAACAAAATCCTGAAGAAAGAAAAAAAAATTTTGAAAAAAAGAAAATAAAAATCAGTCATCGGCAGATAGATGTTCCCAATCAGCCTAAGTCCAGTAAGTCTTTGTTCCTCCCACACTAGGGCTGAAACATCAGCCTACAGCCCAGAACTCTCTCCCACAGCTGTAAAAGGCTGCAGGACAGAGCAGGACAAGGGGCAAATTTTCAACCATGTTTCAGTCTACAAATAAAGTCTCACTACCTAGACTAGGTACATTTGGCCAACCCTTGATGACAAGGCCAAGGGCGAGAAACCCAAGGTCTAACACCCAGGATTTACTGCCCTGAAGGATGAGGGTGACGCTTGCAGATTTGGAAGGTAAAAAGCTGGTAACATTGGGCAGTTACATGTTGCACACTCAGCCCCAGGAACATCATCCCGTTTTCCTCCCATGAGACGGGAAGCTGAGGCACAACACCGTCCCAAAACACCCGAGCAGCGCACCAAGGAGCGTGCCAGGAGCGTGCCAAGGGAGGAGCAGCTGGGCCGACAGCAGGGTGCCCAGCACCCAGCTCTCTCCG
Source organism: Megaceryle torquata (assembly GCA_024611175.1). Taxonomy (NCBI): domain Eukaryota; kingdom Metazoa; phylum Chordata; class Aves; order Coraciiformes; family Cerylidae; genus Megaceryle; species Megaceryle torquata. The sequence continues at coordinate 111,159 of JANIJG010017246.1, forward strand.
GCAGGCCGAGGGTGACACCTGCCGGGACTCGGGCCGCTGCACAAGGGGCCTTCTCGATCCCTTGGATGCCGATGAGCCAGCCCAGCCCGGAGACCCTGCACTGCACCCGCGGCTTTGACCGGGACAGCCCCTTGGGCACACACACAGGGCTACCAGTGCTTCAGAGGGATCGCCGCACGCTCAAGAGGTTCTGGTCAAGCTGCTGTCTCGGCCACATCAGAGCTGTGCAGCAGAAGAGCAGCGACTTGGCCTGAATCAGGAAGAAAGATCTGTGTTCACTTCAGAGTGGGGAAGGAGACAAAAGGCAGGGATTTGAAAGGGCAGAAGCATTCACTGTAATCCTTTCCAGCTCTGTCCCACAAGGGTTACAGGGACTCTGATACCACCCTAAAACTGGAACATAGAACACGGCCACAAGGGAAAAAAACTAAAATCAAACAAACCCTCCTCAAACCGTAATACCAACAAACACTGCTATCTTAGCAATACAAAGAAAGATGCCTCGTATCTGGGATTTAGACCCAATATTGGATTGCAGCTTGGAAGGAAAACAATCAGTGTTGCAATTATTCACATCTCCTTACCCGCCCAAGCTTCCCTAAAGGATATGAAATTCTAAGACAGGGGCTTGTACCACAGTATCTAAAGGCTGAGTAGGACCAAGTTTCATCACTTCATTCCCCTTCTGCATACAATATGCAGATATTTTTGAAGTAAGCCGGCCCAGATCAACTCATGAGAGGACTGCAAATACGAACTTTGAATGAAAGCAAAGCTATTTTCTGTGAAATTGTAATTTGGAACGGAAATTTTGACAGTACTGACAAAATTCAGGAAGGGGTAATAATGTAAATAATGAGTTGTCAGCAGGAAAGGCCAATGCAAAGCATCAGGCAGGAGAGCAACTCCACAGTAACACAGAACTGGCATTCACACAGCAAGACTGAACTTCTGCACATGTCAGCTGAAAATGATGGGTGTTTATGGCCAACACAATGAGCAAAGGCTGCAGGAGGTCAACATCCAGATCTGTTCGGAACAAGATCTCAAGAAAGCTCAGCAGAGAAAAATGGGTCTCTTTGCAGCAAGTCACAGAGAATTAGATTTACACTGCAGTGTGACTGAGTAATCTGTACACTCAGACGTCAGTCTGGGCTGTCTTTCCAGTATCACCCCTATGCAGCTCTATGGGCCTTGTAGGTAGCACAGGTTTCCCAGTGACGGGAGGGTTTGTAAATACATTTTAACTATTCCTAGGAACTCCCTCCCAGCCATTTTCCTACAGCACCAACCTCAAATGAGTTCAGTTCTCTGATTTTGACTTCAGAGTCTCTAGACTGAGACACAGGTCACAACTATTTCCCATTCTGTCCCATACCTCTGGACCGCAGGGAAAAATAGGAAGAATGTGTGGGGGAGAGATAAAAGGGAAAAGTTAAAAAAATAATAATAATCTTAGCTTTGCATTCTGCAGCTCTAACTTCAAGTCTGTTCAATTGCAGGAAGGTGAATAGAAAAATCATGGAGCATTGCTGCCACCTTGTGCTGTATGGAATCTCTACAATCAAGGGCTTGCTTTTTGCCTCCCTTGTTTTGAAAAGCACAAAACCAGAACACCACCTGTATTAGCTTGTTCAAAATCGAGGGTGGGCAAAGCGCTCCCACCTCAGCCCACCAAAGGCAGAGAGGCTCAGGGGTTCCGGGGTCTCTTCAGCCAAGCACAGCCGCAGCCACAGCACCTCAAGGTGCCAGCTCTCTCCCCTCCCCTTTAACCATAGGGCACCAATGATTTGGCACCTTCATCGGCACTACTCGGTGGTGTAAACCGCCCATGGCTTTTATTTACACAAGGAAGCGCCTCACAAACACTTAGGAGAGTGGCCCAGCTCTCATCATCCCGCCCAAGGGAGGCAAACAGCCTGTAATCACTTCTCAGTGAGTGATCAGAGTTTCGATTTGAAATTAAACCCCCAACTCAACAGCAGAGCTTACTTTACAAGAACTGCTGGTCTAGAAAGGGCTGTGTGTGTTCCCAAGCTCAAGCACAGTCTGAGTGAAGTGATATTCTTATGGAGGGGTTCTGGCTACCTTGATTTACCAGAAAGGTGTTTAAAGGGGACTGCACAAAGCAGATCCATAAAATTTATTAGGGATGATATTGAATAGTTTCTTCATAAATTAAATACAAAAAGCTTATGAAATGATAACAGAAAATGACAGCTATTCTACAGCATCTGTGAACAATACCTGGAAGCTTGAGAGGATGATTAGAAAATTCTGAAAGATGGTTTTTCAGAAGAGCACACTCCTGAAGAAATGGTATCTGAACAGCGCTAATGTATTTTAACTGAATCATGTGCCTCAGTGATATCTTTGACAGCTTTAAATTGTGCTTGCTATCTACTTTTATCCCTTGCTTCTAAGATAAATTTCAATTAAAAACTAATTTTAAAAACTCAATTGTAATTGTTCTCCCACAGCAGCTTAGCATTAACCCAAAAATTATACCTTTGTCCGGAAACGCCAAAACGTTTTCACATATTTTACATCTCAGTTGAAGCAAATGCAATCGCAGCAATAGAAAAGCAACTGGTGAAACAGAAAACAAAAGGCAACTTCAGAGATCTAGACCTTCATTTCTGAACCTCCCTAGAGGCCTGCCACAGGAGGGTCTCTAGATTTTTACTCCAAGCAGGTATTGGAAACCACCTTCACCAGCCAGCTTTATGGTGATCCTCTATGGTTCTCGTATCAGAAAAATCTTCCACCATAAGGAAAGAAACCCGAAGGCTCCGATGCCCATTGCCACAGGAAGTTCCACAAAAGCATCAGCTCCCTCATTAAAATTCTGTCTCATCTGACCAAAGGATCAGCTCTAGCCAAATCTGTTCCTTATCCAAAACAGATCCGATAAGGTTCTGCCACTACTTCCACAAAAGGGTTTGATGTTTTCCTGCTCTACCCCCGTTTCCTTTCCTTGTTCTGTACTAGGCACTGACATTCAACAAAGGCTTCATGTATGTGCAGGACTTCAAAGAACAATATAAACCAGTAGTTTCACTTCAGTTTTGTCACTTTTTGCTTACCTGTTGTACTAATTCATTGTTATTTTTATTATTGCTATTCCCCCTACTCCCCTGCAACCACCCTGTCTTTTCTCTTTTCCTCCCCCATATGCTGATTCTGTCTCAGAAAAAAACCAGCATTTAGGTATGTGAGGTTTGACAAAATGAATTGGCGTGTACCAACCAGGGAGATACTCATTCTAGTCCCCACTCAGCATCATTTTAAATGATGCGAGATGAAAAAGACTCCACTCTGAATAAGTAAGAGCAAAGCTAAACATGAAGCATCCCGTTCCCTAGCCAGGCATGCTGTGGCTACAGACTACAGCCAAAGGGACAGACATGCGCCTGCCTCTCCTCAGTACTAATCTATTTTCACAAAATCTTTTCCAAAGTAGCATGAAAATGGGAAGCTTCTTTCTGCTCCAGCAAGGCTTTGTCTCAAACAACCAAGGTACCCAAAGGCTCTTAAAATGATTCCAGTCATAGAAAACATTTAATACTTTGCTGACAAACACAGTTCTTTTGTTCCCAACCGGGACTCGCAATAGGATAAGGTTAGAGTTCAGGCAAGGGGGTTGTGCAAGGTAAGTGCAGAGCTGTGGTGCCGGTCTCTACGTGCAGCGCGGCAGCTCTGCTGCAGAGACAGGCAGCCATTTTGCATTTGCTTCAATTAAAGGCAGGCACCAGCGGGACTCTTCCACAGCGTGCTCACTGACAAAGATCCCGCCGCCCTTTCCAATCCAGAAGTAATTCTGACAGAGCCTACAGACAGCCTTTGTGTACAGAGAAAAACACAGCATTACTGTCCGTGTCCATCCTCCAGTGAACACACAAAGCATATGTGTTGTGACAGCCACCCACGACAGGAGCTTGGCTCTTTCACTGAAGCTGTCGGCGCTTATTGTTTAACTCTGGAGTCCTCCAGTTCAGTCCTGGAGCACGAGCCAAAACCGTGGCTGCAACACAGACATTGTGGAAATACCAGCAGACAGTCAACGGTCTGAAAAACTAATGCCTAACTCAGACATATCCAGGGAAGACACAGGGGCTGGATCTCTCCAACATATACCACAGGGCAACTTTTGAAGAAAGGAATTATCATTTTATCCTCGCCAGTCACAGCAGCTCTCCGAGACAGTGGTAACACCTCTGACAGAGCTGCTTCCTATCCGACACATTCTACTGGATTACAAGCTCCAACTCCTCTTTCTCATTATGGACCTCAATTTTATAATGTAGCTACACAGGTCCTATCCAGAAAGATCACTCTCAGCTTAAATAAAACATTTGTCTCCTGAAAGAGGAGTAATGAATATTATTTTAGTTATGGATTAAGTGTGTTAATAGAATACTTCACCCTAATCCTGTTTTCTGAGCAGCGTGGCTACTTACAATCTCAAAATAAACTGTGTAGTGTGAGCAATTCAGGCTCCCTCAGGTTTGATGCAAACGTCACAGATGTCGCAGTTAACATCCACAACCGATCATCTGATTAAGCCTGCACCGAGTGCTACTGGAACATACTATGAATTAATTACCCTCAGAAGGGTGAAGGGTTGAAGGTGGTTAGAATTTAAATTTGTCGTGTTTATACAAAGGAATCAGAGGTAAATGAATACATGGAAATACTTCAGTGCTTAAAAATTGATTTGCTTCTGTAGAAAACAAATCAAATTCTGGATACAAAGCAGCGAGCTCTAATACACGTTAGAGCTTGATGCAGATTTTCAGTGCAAGACAGACGACTTCCACTTCCCAGTTTCCTTAAATCCTTCTCAGTGGTAGCATGGGATACAGGAGCACACACTCTACCAGTTGGTGTTACTGGGTAGAACTGGAGAAAGGTGCTCACATCTGCACAGCCTTCACTTGTATAAACTGCACCCAGAAGACACGGGTCATACTGCGATCCCTGTAACTGTAACGTACCCCTCCACTGCTGTCACGGAGAAATGGGGAACGATTGTCCACCCCAAAGCATGCACAGAGAGAGATGAATAAACTGTAACCATTTAAGTGATACCAGCTGACACAGAGATTACAGGGTAGTCACACATATCCTTCTGTCAAGTGGATTCCCTTGAGTTTCAGCCAGCAAAGACAGATTTAAAGCCACCCTCACAGTGAGCAGGGGACAGTTCAGCATGAGGATGGGTCTTAGCCCTAGGCACTAGAAATCCTCCCATCAAAATGAAGAGCTGAGTCCAGATTTTCTAATAGAAGTGTGTTAACAGGCCACTGTGCTTTTCTAAAAAAAAAAAAAAAAAAAACCAAAAAAAAATCTACTTCCTCCCACCATCAAACCTAGAACCGAAAATACCATGATCAAACTACAGCTCTGGGGACTATGGTCTTGAATATTATTCTTCAGGGAGAGGATCCACCATTCTTAGTTACTGGGTTCTCCCAGTAACTCACACCTTCCAGGCTGCCACTCTACACAGAGCAAATCACCTGAATGAAGCTGGTCACATTTGAGGTGGCTACATTTCTAACATTATTTCATCAGATTCCATAAAATCCAATGATTTTTTGGCATGCTCCATCCTCAGCAGATTAGGAAACTACTAAACTCTAGGGTGTAGAGAAACCCCAAAGGTATATTGAGAAATAAAATTGTAAAGCTCCGATTCCTGGACTCAGCTCAAAGTGCTGAGGTTAGCCCACAGCATGCACTGCAGCACCACCTGGAAAGCCTGCAGCTAGAACAGGTACTCCGGTCAGGTGTCCTAAAGCCATCAGTACACCCTGGTGCACACACGCTGATGAACTCTGCTTCCTGCCCTGGGACCATCACGGATACCACCGAGGAACAGCTCTGGGCTGGCTCGGCGTAGCGTGGTTGTTGAGAATAACACACACACACAAAATTTTCAGGCAAAGTTTTCTTAAGGCACTGCTCACCCCATCATCTGGGCTGTTGCTCCACTGCAAGTCCCCAGCTATTTAATTCAGAGCAGAGAGTACTGGCTGCAGACAGATAACAACAAGGAATGATTTACCGTTCCCATTTTATACTTGGCCTAAGTTAACAGCAAATACACAAACACAGAAGGATCACGCACTCAGGTGCCATTCTTCCATGGGCAACCTCTTCATTTCATAACTTGATTAATGGTCCCACTGACCTCATCTAAACACACAGAAACAGCCAGTTAAGAGCGCTACAGATTCAATGCAGTCTCCCAGCCCTATGGTGGGGCTATCAAACAATCTGCTAGAAGAACCTGCAGAAAAATAAATTACATTCCAAAAGGAGAAAAACAAATACAACAGGCTCAGGAGCAGCTCCCTGAAGCACCTGCATGTATTTGCTTCAACCAGAGCTTAAAAGCCTCACCTCAAAAGCTCTTTTCATCTTTCAGAAAGTGTGTTTTAAAACAAAGAAAAACCACCCACTAATAAAGCCTACTCATAGCATTGTCCAGCCCTTCATTCCACAACCGCACACAAAAGCTTAAACCCCCGCTCCCAATCCCACACACTGTCCCACAGCCTGTTTTCCTTTAAACCCCACACACCATACTTGCCAGACACCTTTCCGTCAGCACTTCCACTGGGGTGATAATCCCAGCAATGGCCAAGCTTGCTAAAGCTGTTCTGGAGCATAAGCTGCAAACTGCTATTGAAGTGCCAGGTGACTAAGGGGGTGTCCGCCAGTCACCATGTAAGCTCCTCCCCATTTTGATTCCTGCAACAAGCACCACATGAAGACTCCCATCCCTACCCCAACCTGCATCACCTGTGTTGACAAGGTGGCATTCAGTGGCATCCACCACCAAAAGCTCCAACACTTCAATTTCTGACCTAACTTCAGGCATGCACAACAGCAGAATTTCACTTAAGCTTTTCCTCCTCTGATAGCTGCAGCTGGAGGAAAGTACAGCATTAATCTAGCAAGTCCAGACCTGCTTTCAAACACATTTTCCTTCACACTTCAGTCCTTAGAGCCTTGGCTAATAACACTCCTACACCAGCAATTTTCATCCTGTGGTTCACATTCCTCTGGGGGGCAGGGAGTGAGACCACAAACTCTTCAGGAGAGATCCAAAAAAAGAAAATTGGGTTTGTGCACACCACACAACCACCTGCAGATGGACCTATGAAAAATTTCATGCAAAACCCTTGAAATTTGGGGGGGATGCTCCAAGAGCTGAGACTGAAAACTACTGTCCACTATGATATTCAAATGTCATTAGAGAAATAACTGCTTTAAGAATGAAAAAAAAAAAAAAATCCAAGTTATTCTACCAGCTCTGTCACTCTAGCACAGGGATTGACAGGACTTGTCATGGATCTGTGCCTCAGCTTTTCCACCTGTAAAATAAGGGGGAAATTACTGCATGCATTTTTGAAGATTTAAGACCCATCTGAGAACAAATGTTATTTAAAAGGTAGATGTTGCTACTGTTCTGCCTCTCAAGCTAACCTCCATAAACTTCTGCTCAGCACATCAGGCAGTCATCTTGAATTCCTGGGTCTCCTGTCATCAAACTCTGGGATTCAGCACTGGATGCCACAGATCTATAAACCATCCTGTTGGACTACATAGAAATAATGTTTGTTGAGTTGCTTTGGTGTAAGGGGAGGAACACCACAATATACTGTAAATATTCATGTAGTTGGTGACAGTTACACCATTCTGAGTCATATGTTTGCAACCAATTGACACACAAATCCCAGCAAAAGGGATCACGTGAAAACAGAGCAGTAACAGAATGCAAAAAGCACTGGTCAAAGCAGCAAGGTAAGCCACGCTCCCATTATAACACCATTAAGGCCAAACTTTCCTAGCAGAACTACCCAGTCAACACAGGGACAGAAAGAGAAGATTTCATATAACCTGCATATTAACAGAATTATTTCTGTTGCTCCCTGCTGCTGAACAGAGCTGGGTAATGACCTAACCCTGCACAACTTCAAGGATGCCCTGTTAGTTCAAACCTTCATTGATACTGTTTAAATAAATTTGCTAATTTGTTATTAATCATGCATAAGGTCTTATATGATGACCAACAAGCCTTTGTGCTGGCTACTGTCCAACCAGAAAAATTGATAACATTACCCCCGTTCCAGTAAGCACAAAATCATTAGTTTAGTAATCGTACAGATGTTTAAGACCTCATACATAATTCTCCCACATTACATGACCTGGCCTTCACATGGCTTTGTTTTAAAAGCTTCATCTGTATTCCCACTGCTTCCTGAAGGAATCCCACGGAAGACCTTTTGTATATGCTTCCCACTTAAAAATGCATGACTTTTTCAGAAGCAGTCTCAGTTCTGCTCTGTAGAAGCACGACCCCAAAATGGTTAAAAACCAGTGGGAGATTCCCATTAGATAGCCTGGGCCTTGCAAAGCCCTTGCACCCCCCACATAAGTCATCTAACCTTCATTAGGTTATCCACTCATTTGTACAGCAAATAAATTCTCCTGCCACTCTCCATCCCTTGTATCATGGTTCTTCAATTTCTACCTTCCTGGAAGCTTCTGTTGCTTTTAAAATATAAATGTAAAAATCTGGTTTGACCTCATTCTCCCTTACTAACGTCACAGAAATCAAGGAAACTGGGTAGGCTATCAGCCCTGATCAGGACTATGTCCCTTCTCTCTACCCATTGCCTCAGCTGCAATTTCTGATGGTGCAAGCAGCTCATTCCCAGACCTGCTCAAACACACATTTTCAACACAAAGCTCTAGCTGAGCCTCTCCGAGGTATCACTCACTCTGCAGAGACTGCCCAAGTTTGCTGGGTGTATTTCTACACAGAGACAAACCCAGCAGGATTTTTTCAGACAGAAATATGCACATTTAGCAAAACACTGAACAATGGAAGAGAATGAGGAAGCACACCACAAAAAAACCCCAAACACTTAAAACAGTAAAACTACAAGTCTCATTCTAAGCATTTTGGTTAACTTTGGCATGCTGAGCAGCTGAGCAAGATCCACAGTGGTACAGTGTCCTAGCTTTACAAATAATACAGCCTGGCTGTGCCACACATCCCACAGCTGTGAGCAGGGCCACAAAGGTGCTTATGCTGTTCTAACCAGTCTCTTAAGGGAAACAATTAGGAAAAATTCCCCTATTTGGAAAACAGCAGGCCCCGTTATGCTGTTCCCAAGGAATGTTTGCACTTCAGTCTCACATTTGATTTCATCCTGCAGCAGAATGAATACTTAAGTTTCAAACACTTCATTCAATACAGAAATTAGAAGCCAACTTCCTCCATAACAGACTGAAGGCCTTCACCTGGCTGTAGCATTGCAAAACCAACCACATTATGCAAAAGCCACTCCAGCTGAAGGTAAAAGGAGTTAGTGCCTGGGCAGCATGTTGTTACCAACAAGCATCCTTCCCCCCATGAGCAATGCAGCTAGGCTTTCAGGCTCAGATTTGAAACATAAAGCAGTAACATCACCTGAGAAAAACACCATTTTGATCACAATGTCTCCTCTGCCTGAACCAGACCTTTGGAAAGCCATGTGGGCTCAAATCAGGAGTTGACCAGCAAGCACATCTCCCTTCTCAAACTATCACCTTCCTAGGAATTCTGGATGTATACTTTACCAACAAATACAAACAGCAAGCTGAGCTATGTCTCAGTCAACCAGACAGGTCTTCTTGCCATTATTGAGAATTGCTTCCACATACAAATGCCTTGAGGATAAACCCTAATGGTAAATTGTAGGTGAAGTCACTACTATAGACTGCTTAGAACCATAGATAAATCTTCCATTTAAAAAACAAATTAGTAAAGTGCACAGCATTATCTTTTTGCTTCTGGACAAAGGAAAGAGATGGGGGGGGGGGGGGCAGAAAGAAGGCAAAATTGCTCCATACTTGCATTTTACTCATTTTGATCAGTTGCACTTCGTGGTACATCAATTTGTGCCATTCCCATGAGGGTTTAGAAGTTCACATTTTCTTTCATCTAGCAACCAAATTCTTATCTAATTGTCCTGCACTGCCACTTATGAAGCAGTGTTCTTCAGGGATGGCTTCAGCATTGTCAGGCTCTAAGTGTCTAGCACAAGAGTTCTGTTTGGGGTTGTTTTTTTTTTTTCTCCTTCTAATGTCTGTTTGAAGGATTAAAGCTCAATGTTTCACACACAACACCAATATGAATTCTAATTTTAAAATAACCCCAACGAGTTAAACTTGGGCAGCCAAACATTATTATTCAGCAAGCTTTCACCAGGGGTTGGTAGGAAGCCAGAAACAGGGAATAGATGGATATCTGCCTCAGTAGCAAAATGACAACTGAGCTGGCTAAATCAACGCGAGTTCTACAGAGCAATTAGCAGGATCAGCAATACCAGCCTAGGAGTAACATTCACAGGATTGCCAACAGAAAACCTGAGAAAAACTGAAAAAAAACCACAGAAACTGAAAAATGCCTTTAGATATCACATTGTTCTAACTTAACACCAAAGAACAAAAGGAATTGATACTACCTGGGTTCTGAATTATAGGGCAACAATCACAAAACAAATACTATGGAAACCTAAGGCTAATGAGGTCCTGCCCATACAGAGTACTCCTCATATACCCGTGATCTTAAAAAACATTTCTGGGTTCCATGCATTTACTCATTTCACTAGTGGAAGAGGTATTTATTCTTACACATTTCTCTATTGCTCCCCCATTCACCTGATGTATAGCATTTACTATTCCACTTATAGATACAACATATTACTTCATTAATGCAGCAATATCCTTGATCAGAGAAAAGGCTTTTGAAGAAAAATATTCTGTTCCAACCTGGAAAGCCTAATAAAGCACCAGAAATCTGCCTGATAGGCAGAGAAAGAAAGGCAAGCTAGGCCTTAAAAGGAATGTAACGGGGCAGAACACAGCACTACTAACTCGTGTAGCAAAGAAATAGCTGTATTTAGAATTTATTTTCCAGAGTTCTTTAAGTACCACTTTCCCACCCAAGGTGACTTTTTACCTCAGGGTGAAACCCTTATCACTTTCATAAGGGATTTTAAAATGTCACAGGAAGTCAGTGAAGAGTTCCCACAAGAAATCCCAGAAGCAAACCCTCTGCAGGGGTGACCAGCACCACCCCCAAAGGAAAATGAATCCCCAGCCCCAACCCTCCCCACTTACCTCCCGACAGCCTGCGGAGAGCACTGAGGTTGACCCACCTCCAGAGACACCGGCACTTCTGACACAGCTTTAAGCGCACTGGGCTGCCCAAAAAGTTTGTTGGGATTGTAAAATAACAGACCCGAGGGCCCCAGCTCACCGTGCCCTAAAGACTGGTCTCCTCCTACAGCCCCTTCAGCAATGGCATCGAGCACCGTCCTCGTCACCTGAGTGACCCGTAACTCCCAGTATCTAGACCTCTATAATGCAATATAATGAGAAGTCCTTACGTTAAGATCTCAACAGGGCAGGTGGGAGCTACGTGGGGTTCCGGGCAGCACCAGCCTGCTCAGGGCACTGTAGAGCCAAGGAAGGATGAGGAAAGAAAACGAAATGGCACCCTGGGGAGGGAAGAAGGGCTATCTACCCACCCCTAACCTCAAAGGAAATGGAGGGAACAGAGAAATGGCCTCAGCTTAGAGACCCACCCCTTCCTCTCCCCTCCAATTAAAGCATCAAATCTTTAAAATGTGTGTTTCTAGCACTTTCAGAAAGGTCCTGAAAGGGATGAGTTGTGTTGTTGGCTTAGGCCCTGTCAGTAGAGGTGCTGCAGGAGGTGTTGGGGCAGCAGGAGTAGCCCTGCTTCACCAGGTGAGTCAGCTTTTACTGCCAGCAAAGAAACCTGAATCCTTAGCTTGAAAAACCACTGTTAGGTTAAGGTTTAACTTTACAGTTAAGCGTTGGTGGTTGCTTTAGTTTTTTTGTGGGTGGGTTTGTGTTAGTCAACCTGTAACTAATCCTGCCTCAATAACTCCCCTAAAACAAAATGCCTGACAGGGGCGAGAAGGTGTAAAGCTGCAAAGCTGCCGTTGTTAGAGGGGAGTCTGCAAACATTCAGAGATTCAAGTCTCACGCCAGTCAGAAGCCTCAGGCAAATAAATTCCTTTGGCTCTGTCCTGCCTGTGCACAGGCCTGGCAGGGAGGAGTGGGGCTCTGGGAGCTGCAGATAGTAGAGGATGCTGAGCTCGCTGCTTGTGATCAGAAATGCTCTGTCCCTGAATCAAAGGATTCATGGATAAAGCTAATTTGTGATAGTTTCAGGCCAAATTCATCTAGCCCAAGGGACTTTTAATTTTCTTTTAGTAATTTTAGTCAATTAAATAGCACAGGCATTTTCTAAAATAAACACTTCAGTTGCTTGCCCCTTCTTAGATGCAAATAGGGAAGAAATGAACTGGGGCTAACACTATTTCTGCATTTTCCTCTTTAATTTTGTTATTTGAAATCCAAATCCTCAGATTAGGGACTTAAAAATATATATATATCCAGTGTTACATGCAGTGTATGAAACCAGACAGTGCTGTTGGGTTTAGTGCGACGTTTTTTTTTCCATGTGTGACTGCTGCTGGCCCTGATAGAACCCATAAGCTGTGCAATAAGCGCTAGTCTGAGGCCTACAGCTCGAAGAGAAATCCTTCAGCACCAATTAGACTGGTTTTCCTGAGGCAAGAAACTGAAGGTCAGCTGTCCCTTTCACAAGGGCCAGTAGTGCTTCTGTTGTGCGCAGAGGAAGCACTCTAAATAGTGACTGTATTTTCCTGGTGTTTTTCCATGGTAAGTGCTAGGGAGAAGCAAAACTAAGCACAGCCCCCAGAATTGCTTCAGATCTCTGGTGTGATTTCTTTGTGTATTTTTTTGATCCCCCTGTGCTGCTCTCTCCTGTGCCAGTCACCTGACCTGATTCTATAGAGAAAACATCCCTATTTCTATAATCCTTACTGCCCTTTGCACAGCCCTGGAAGGGATTTATTTTTTCTTGCTGCCCCTTAGCTATTGTCATATTACCAGACATTTAACGTACCGTTCTGCTATAAAATGCAAAATTCTAGTTAAAATAAATGCTTAGTTTATACTAGTGAGCACCACCAAAAAAAAAAAAATTTGTCTAGCATTTCAGTTATTTTAGAAATGCTTTTTAATAGGGAAAATTACCTGTTTCTCTAGCTAAGAATTTTGCTTCTACATAATCTCTCTGATGCGCTGATTTTTTTTTCTGTGCCTACCATGACTCCTACAGTCTCTAGGCAGAAAATGCTGAACTGTGAATGACTTTCCACCCCTTTAGGGATTCTGGCAAGTGTGAGTAATGATCGCTTCCATTCTGAAAACAGCTGCAGCAAGGAATGTATTGGATTGCTCAAGATTTTCCTGACTAATAATCTCTCCGCATTTCTTCTTTGTGTGGCAGAGTGATGTTGACATTCGTATGGTATAAAATGTTCTAGAGCTTGATTGCCCAGTGAAGATATAAAGCAGGGTAGGTTTTCCTTGTCTGCATATGAAACACCTGTGTTTAACTTAAAGAATTTAAAAGATAGTCCTGGCATTTCCTAAGAGCTTTTAAAATAACAACTTTCGGGGGCAGCAAGGGGGATCAATGCTGCTTGCATTGGTTGGCAACTTGGTAATTTGTTCTAAACCAAGCACTAATATTTCACTGTGCTTGTGAAGCTCCATGAAAATGTCTTTTTAAAGCTGGGAGAAGACACCGTAGGCCAATCCCTGGTGTGCTTGTCTCTGTAACTGTAGCTGTCTGTGAAGTGTGCAGCTGTTTCGTGAGGTGTTAAGAAAGGCTCGTGCATTATGAGCTTGACCTAGGAGCAGGGTATTTATCTCTCTTTTTCAGGCATGCTTTAGAAAGATATTTCACCCTACTTATTAATGTGACACACACTTCAACACACAGCATGAGAACAATTCTCCCATTAAGAAAAATGGTTAAAAGTCTTTAGAGTTAAGCCTAGAAAAATGTGATGCATAAGGAAATCTCAAATGTATACAGCTTTTAATGGCAAGGCTCGCTCCTCTGTTGTTCTATATCAGATGAGAAAATTGTTCCTCTCTTCCAGTAAATTCTGCCAAATAAAACTGTCAGCTTAATTCATCTACTTGAGAATAATTCACCTTTCTCACATGGATGTAGTATGACCTACCAAGTTAACCTTTTGTGAGCATTACATACTTGTGATGCTACTTTCATGTGTCTAAGAGCAGCTATCGTGTTTTAAATTGTTAGACTGAACATCCCTGAAGCCAGACGGCTGAATACAGTAGTATTTTTTTTTTTGCTGGCCCAGCACAAAATGTTGGTGACTTTAGCATAATACACCTTTAAAAACATTTCCAAATACCTCCTCAATGTCATTTCCAGGGAACTTTAATTTCACTGACCTGATTCTTGCTTTTTTTTATTCATCAGTTTGCAAGGCATTTTAGGTCCTTACCTCCATAGACACAGCAGTGCCAGTCAAGAAGCTTTACACTCTCTTTCCTTCATTAAAAGGGTTTTGCATTGTATTATTTTGTTTTCAGAGTGCAAGTGATAGGTGTATATAGTTGTCGTGAGTCATGTTTTGTCATCCTTAGGCTATGGTGATAGTCTTCTACAGGAATAGTCCTGGTGTCATCAAGAACGCAAGTGAAATGCTGATCTTGGTTATCAGTAGAGGAATGTCAACTGTTGTTTGAGCTCAGCATTCTACTCTTCGTCCATGTTAAGCAGTAGAACTTTAGCCATCTTTTCCATGCATTATGAAGCCATTGGAAGTTACAAGTAGCATATATCAAGCCTATACAGGCTAGCAAAGATTGTGCAGGTCATCTGATCTATCATCACCTTCCAGAGAAGAATCATGGATATTCTAACCACAAAACATGGAACATGATCCAAGATCTGCAAGTGTCTTTGACAGTCTGAGGATGGGTATCTTACCAGAGGTAATTATCTGAGATGGGTGTGGTGTTTCTAGTTCTGAGTACTGTTTGGTTTGCCCTCATTTACTGTCACACATACTATGGTAATCGCTTCGTGTTTCTTAAGATAGAAGTATCTCTGCTATTCTGAGGCAAAGCCGTGAATCCTCTGGCAAGCAGTTACCCGCTGACTCAGTGAACTGGAAGTAAGGAGACTGCTTACCAGTAGAGGGTTTGCAATCTGGACATTTTACAAGTTGCGCTGTTTGACCTTCAGCTTGGGTGGTCTGACCAATCTGCCTGACTCCTCTTTAGTGTGTGGGAGTCGTGCAGTGCAGGATTATGCATATGTTTATCCCTGAAACCAAGGGAGTACATTAGTGAAACTGCATGCGTAGCACTGGCTAATAATGCCACTTCTGCTGGTGAGGGAGTCAATGACTTGGAAGGGATTATGTTTGTTGACAGAGAGCACATCTGGCTGCCATACAGCCCTGCACTCCAGAGGTCTAATTCTGTCCTGATTTACTCCCCATCCGGTTCATGCCTGTAACTCTTCCAGATGTGTTACATGTTGACAAATACACTTATCGGTACCTAAATCGGCACAGAACTTGGTCTTCTGTTTGTGCCTGTAGATTTTAATCTGACTTTAGTGATACATTTGGATTTAGGAGGCTGAACATAAGCACTTGCTGTGTGCCTGGATCTGCAATGTCAATGCTTCTTGTCCAGAATACGCATGTGTTGGAATAAGGCTCTACAAGCCCCTTGCTTTCTTTAAAGGGACGTTTTTCTGTTTAAAAAGTTTAATCTCTAGGATAGAACAATTCCACTATATATATATAAAACCAAACAAAACCCCAACATATATGTGTGTATATATGTGTATGTCTACATCACTAATGGTAATAGTGATAACCTTCTGATCTCCCAAAAAGTTTTTTCTTTTCCCCAGTGTCAGATGTCAGGATTGCTCAGTGTTGCAGCAAGAACAGAACCAGAGACTAAAAGTTTCTTTTGTAGATAAGGCTCTTGGGAAGGTTTTCCAGTGTCTATACTTACTCTTAGGAGTGATGCTACCCGCTTGAGACCTCTGTATGCATGAGAGCAGCAGCATAAACTGTACTTTAAATAAGTCACAGTGTGATAGCTCTTACAAGTGTGCATAAAATGCCTTTTTCCACCCTCAGGTGGCTCAGATTAGTACTAAATTTGTAATTAAATATATAATTACTGTGTCATCAATCATTCTAGATTTATTTATTAAGGTTACTTAAATTTTCTTCTTTTCATGGGTGCTTGTCCAAAATGAAGAAGGAAACGTACCTAGCAAATGGAGCTAGAATTAAAGTTGCATATCTATTTTTTTTTACCCTACTATGATTGATTTCTTTGTGCTTTCTTAATCAGTTTGAAATATTTATTCTCAAGAAAGCTTTTGTTAAATCTTGCTTTGAATTCACAGATGCCATCCTGATGCTGTTACACTGGGAAGTCAGCTGAAAATCTGATGATCTTCCTCCAGGACAGCAAGGTAAACGTACTCTACTTACATGTTTTCTATACCAGTGCTGCTTTTGCCCTGTTTTTGGCCCTCTGGTGAGGTAGAAAAGTGTAGCTATCCTCTTTACAGATAGTGAAGGTATTATTGACAATCTGGTGATTTTAGTTAATTGAGTTTCCAGCTTTCCTGCTCATTGACGCTCTTCTAATCATTGACATTGTATTTTGATAGAATTTGCCTTGACTTCACTTGAGTACCCAGAGGGTGCTTTGTGTGCTAAGTGCCCGGAGTTAGGTAACCTGCACGCTCGCTACCCCTCTCTGTGGCATGAATGTAGAATAAATTTCATGGAACTGGTCTCGGAAGCAGGAGCCAAAGGAATGATAATGAGCTGTATACTTCTGAGTTTATATTTAGGTGATGACAATGATTAACTTTCCTGCTCCTTTCCTGCCTGTAAAAGAGGGGTGGTCACGTTTATACAAAAGCTTTGAGTTGCTTAATTGCTGCATTGAACATGACAGCTGCTAATGTGGGCGCTGTGCCATTAATTCACTAACTGCAGCTTTCTTCAGAATTTCGTAGGGATCTCAAATGTGATAAATCACCTTTTTATTTCTTATGGGGAATATTTCAGTAAGTCTGCAATGTTTGCTTTTCACTTGTTGTTTTATTTGGGTTTTTCAATGCCAGCAATTTACAAGTGTGTTGTAACTAAATTCTCCACTGTATCTTCCTTATGCTGAACAGACTTGTACTTCAAATACCAAGCTCGGTAATCTCATGGAATAGTTTAAAACACATAGTTTGAATGAAAGACTTTTCTGATATCTTAATTAAAAATAAGGACATGCTGGAAGACTCTGAGCTTGTTCTTTTACTTACTTGCTTTGTTACAGTGACACTTTACTGCCCTTTATTGGTTTTCTCCCTTTCAACATCTTGCTATAGAATCACAGAGTATCTTATGTTGGAAGGGACCCATCTTGTCATATGCACTTCATACTTTCTCAAGTCTTGTAGGAAGAAAATTATAGTGACATCTTAACTTTGAGCATCCAAGGAACCTGCAAACAATGTTCTGTGGCAGAAGATGCAAGGACATTTGTTGGTGGTACTTCAGATCATGCACTTTTTGTTCAGCCACACAGAGGCAAACTGTTTAAGAGAGCATAGCATCAAGTTCTTGACTTGGATGAGAACCTAATGCCTTCCAAGATCTTTCTGATCAGTTCACTAAGTTGTAAATGTATGAGCTATAGATGAGTGGTCAAATGGCTGTTCAAACTTATGAAGAGAGTGGGTCTAAATTTCCTTTCCACTACTCAGAGTTTGGTTGCTTTAACTCTCCTGACCTCACTGGAGCTAACTGTGTGTGAAGTACCATACTGCAGTAGAGAATCCTGGTTACACAAATTCTGCAGAAGTCTAAATGATGCTTAATTTAATGATAGCTGTGGACTTCACACAGGAAGTGTGTTAGATATAGAGTAATACTACTTATTTTGGTGCAGGCACTTAGAAATCTAACCAACCTTGTTTATTTGCAGAGTCATAATTCTGGTTGTAAAGCCCAGAAACTCTGTCTATGTATACTGTGCTGAGTTTGTTTCAGCTGCCACCATTTCCCTTTGCTTCTCTGCATCATGTATTTAACCGAGACCTTGTTCCCCGTCTCTGCTTCTTAGACACGGACTTCACTTAATCTTTTTAACAATCTGCCCTCAGATGCACTTTCACAAGAGTAGATATACTTGGGGTTACCAGAAAGAATGGGACCTGCTTTAGCTTTGAGATTAATATCTCCTTAAGAAATAGGACTGTTCCTCCAGCTGCCTTTGTGATAGGCCACAGATGTATCTCTTCAAGACCAGAAGAGACTAAAGAGGTTCCTTTCCTGTTCTACTCTGACCTGCTTGTTTCCAGCTAGTGGTTAATGGCTTCTTACATCTGAGAATTCCTCTGGAGAATTGAAGTGGATCAGGCAAATAATTTCAAGACTTGATTTCTCATGTCTTGCTTCATCTTGATCAAAAGTGCAGCCCGACCCAGTATTTATTTGCCAATACAAATTGTATGCTTTTTGCAAAATGGCAGTTAAAGATGCTTTTGATGATCTCTGTATTACTTGCTGTATCATCCTGAAATGATATAGACAAATATACCTGATAACAACTGGTTTGTAAAGAATTTGGCTGATGGCACTTGTACTGCTCAAATAAAGGAGTGCTTGGGCTTTTCCATGCTTACAGTGGAGATGAGCTAGCTTCATGGATGCTGATTTGATCTGAGTGGTTTCATCTTTGTAGCCAGCAGTAAACTGTGCTGCTTTAGTTTGTCCAGGTCAAACTCATGGCCACACTCTGGCTGCTGGATGCTTTCTATCATTTTTAATAGACAAAAAGACCGTTTTGTTTTAGAGTTAGTGTATGCTCCCTGTAATGCATCCTTTGGCTGGGAATAACATTTTCTAGTGTCTTGTGTAATGAAAGTGACAGGTTGCTTTTGAGTAAGGCAGGGGCTCATCAGCTCAGGGCAGTGCAGAAGGTGGTGTATTTCCTTCACAGATAACTAGAAAGGAAGATTGCCTGGGTGCACTGCAGTGGGGAGCTTTGCTTCCCTGCGTAGAGCAAAGATAAGTCTCCTGGCCTCTGCTGTGCCCAAATAACCTGACAAACCTGATGAATGGCAAAGGCTCGTATCTCAGAATCACGAAAGCACGGGGGTGAACTCGGCAAATGTTCTGCTCTGAATGCACTTATATTATCAGCTGTAGCCTAACAGCAGCAGAGCACGTGGCTTGCCCTTTAGAGTACCAAAGCCAGTGATGTAGCCGTGGATCTGCCAGTCAGATGGGTTATCTTGCCTTAGAGAAGGGATGTCAGTGGCAGGACGTACTTGTGATACTCTGGGTTTGCATCTCTTTTTTTTTCTTTTTTTTTAAGGAGGAATGCAGCAAATGTCTGGCTTTAGTCCTGTTCTCATGTGAAGCATTAAACAAGAGTGTTTTTCCTCGAAGTAATTCTACACTCCAGCAAAGCAGCCTTGCTGAGTGTCAGTGTTCCTGCTAACATTAATGTTCTTAAGAGTACATCTGACTGCTGCTCATGCAGAAGCAGTGGCTTGGTGAGCAGATCTTAATGGGAAAAGAACTTGGAGTTGGAAATGCATCCCCCCACTTGCTCCACGGGATACTTCAACAGGAAGCAGCAGGAGAAAGAAGCTCATGATGAGGAATCAGAGCTGGTTATCAGCAATACACATAAGGCCTCAAGGTTAAATATCTCTGTGCCCCTAGTGCAATAGGTCCTCTCCATGACTTTTATTTCCAGAAAGAGTAGGGGAAGGAAGTGTAACAGTAAGTCCTGGGCTTTGCTCTATGCTTGGGGGGTAACCTGGTGTAACTCTGGATTATTTTCAGTTGGAAAGCTAAAGAGAATGGAGTGGGTTGTCTGACTTAATGCTGCTGTTAAGGATAAGAAATTAATAGCCGAGCTACAGACCTTCATAACTTGAATCTCAGGGTCTGTGTATGGTAAAGTGGCCCGAGGCCTTTAAAGAAGTCCTGAAAGAAGGATACTTATTGTGAATTTTGCTAAGACTGCAGAAGACAGGGGAGATGACAAACTGCACACTCAGAGCTGAGTCTCCCAGTTCTGTTACTTCAGGAGAATTGTGTCCGTGAAAACAGGGTATTGCATTTCTTACCCAGGTCATCAGTATGTTGCATAGAATCTCTTGCCTGCCTGTTGCTGTTCATAAATCTTATCTTCTGATCACATGTGAGTTATCCTTAAAAATATTTAGTGTCCTGTTAATGTTTCCTTTATTGCCTTCCCTGTCTTGAGTTGGGTGTATCCCACTTAAACACTTGTCCCTGGTCACATCTCACTGAAGCATATGCTGCACTGTCCCATGGTTCACTTACTTTGCACATCCTTCTGCCTATTGTCCCGGCATTAATCCTTGCTACTCCTTGCAGTGATGATAGGGTGAAGTATTATTCCAGGCGTGGAAGTGGGAGGATGAAGCTGGGAGCTGGAGTTCTGCTTTGTGTTTCTGGCTGTGCTGCTAGCTGACAGACAGACTTCAGTGGAATCCATTAACTCCTAAGCATGCTGAGGCAAAGAGGAGGAACCTCTTAAGTGGCTTTACCTCTCTCTGCTTCCTTGTTGTGTTCTCTTTAAGGGAAGTGATTATTTTGTAGTTGTTCAGCCTTGTTTAAACAAACTGGAGAAGACTGGAGGTCATTTCATTTGGATTAAAATTTACAGGTGGGAGAGGTCAAGCTGCTCTTTGGGAGGGGGAGAGAGATGCTTTTTTGACCTTGATTTCAGCTTCATTTGGCCAGAGAAGCTGGTTGATAACACAGGTGCCCAAGTGCATGCTTCTCTCAAAATGAGCTGCTTCTTCCCAGTGAAATTGTATTCATTTAATAAATTAACACCTACCAGCCACAACCCAGGGCATGGGAGGAGACACCCTCTTCTGTTAACGATTTTGTTAATTACAAGAACATGCATTTAATTGCAACGTGCTTGACTGTTATGTTCCAGACACACAGTGTGTCACCAGAGAAACTGGGGAAAGCGAGTTGTTTGTTCTGCCAATAGGTCAGGCATTTTTCTCTTCATTCCTCCTTGTGTGTTCTATATGCATGCATATTAATCAATGTAGGCAGTCTTTAATTAGAGGCAAATGGTACTTACTGCTTCTCCAATCAATGTGTCTTCTAAAGCAGGTACTAGTGTGGAAGAAAAATTCTATGAGCAATATTGAAAGGCTCTGCTTTGCACTAGAAGTCATTTTCACTACCTGGCAAAATCTCACTCGATCTTTCAAGCAAGTAGTCTTCAAAAGAAAGAAAATATTTTCCTATCTCTGTAAAACAAATAATTGATTTATAGCCAAATGCCTCTTTTTTTTTTTTTCTCCTCTCTTCTTGGAAGAAACAAATATATCAGTGAAGTGTCTTTCAGAGGAGAGTTTTCAATACATGTGTTCAGTGAACAAAATTAACTCTATTGCACTTTGGCCGAGTTCCTTTGACACACAAGGTATGTCCATACAGAGGATCTGAAAGTGGGGGTTTGTGACTCTTAGTTCCATTACTGTGTTTTTAGCTGCCCTGTAGTAGCTACTGGTCATCCAAAATACTGTTAGTCTGGTGCACTTCGGACTCTAGAAAAGCTTGGTGTGTTGGGGGATGTCTAAGTTCTATGTGCCTGTGTCCTGTGTGTTAGAAATAGAAAATTACCCTGTAATCACCCTGAAGGACTGAACTTGTTTGGGCTGTAACAAGGTCAACAAGCAGTGTGTAAATCAGGTGTGTTAATATACAGCCTGCTCTTTAGAAATATGAAGGAGTGTGGGGGTGTTACTTATGAGGTGATGGACACCCTAAATTCTTATTACTTGGAAATCCTTCCCTGTGAGCTGATGGCTATTTTAAATTTCACGGATGGCTTTCAATGGTAGAGATGTTTACTTTAGAATGTTTCCTCTGTAAACTGAAGGAGTGTGAGCCTTAACAAATGAAATGCTCATTCTGAAAGTACAAATGTTTTCCAGACTAGGTTTCCCACAGTGCTGTATATAGAATGCTCTGCAATATGAGGATAAACACAATGATTGTTTTGAATATACATCAAAATGTGTCTAGCTTGCCTAATATTTTTCACTTAAACTGGCATAATTCAATATGGAATTCTTATGCAAAGAAACAGGAAGAAAAATGTCTTATTGGCATATCTGCTTTTAGAAATTCTGAAAGATGAAAACAATTATAACCAGCTCAGTTAAACTCTGTATTCCTTATTTCAAATGTTAGCTGGCTTTTAAAACATGACTTCTGAATCAAAACAAGTTAGGTATTTAAAAAATAGAGGAGGAGAAGGTTGACAGCAAATAAAATCATTATTGCATCATCTTTATATTTGTTATTCTGCTTTCAACAATATCACTGAGTTGAAACCTAGTTGGTGTCCCATGTTTAGGCTCTGTGCAGCTCATGGTTTGTATTTAAGATTAGTAACCCAATTTTCTGTTTCTTTGTGTTTTGGGCACTAACACATACCTGAAGAAATCATGGGTAAGATCTCACCTTACCAGGTTGATAGCATCAGATCCCTTTATTGTGTTTCCCCTTGCACTTGGGAACCAACTATAGACAAAGGGAAAGGGTTTTGTTCATCTTCTGGTGATAGCCAATAGTATGGCTGTATTATATTTATTGTACGTGATTTTAGAGTGCTTTCTTGTCCTATACCAGCTTCTCCAAAATAACTGTTGAAAAGTATGTGTTATTACCTGTATCAAGGGGCACAGTGTGGGGACATAAATGCATAACCTCTTTACAAAAAATAATTTCTCTGGTCTCTTTCCTGACCAGCCCTTGTTATTGCATAGAGCAGCATTTGTATGTGAGGCTTTTTCTCCTCCAAGATACTCAGGGCAGTTGCAAATGTTTAAATTACATGATCAAACACATATTTAAGTGTGTATATGCGTGCATGTATATGCACATATATAAACCAAATGGAGGCATGGGGGGAAAAGGGCTGAAGTTTTCTGACCGAGACGTGAGGAAGGTATTAACTGTTCTTTATTGTCCTTGGTGCCTGTATCATCCTCCCACTTTGCACTGTGCTTATATTGCACAAGGTCAAGGAGTATCAGATACAGCTCTACACCTTCTTTCCTGTTCACCATGTCTGAATCCAGCCCTGAGACTTCACTCGACAGTTCTCTTCCTTAGGACTTAAAGCTACTAAAAGAGTTTACCTGGCAAAACATACATCTATACTGCTGCCATCAAAATGATGGTAAGCAAGCCCTTCAGGTAACTTGCAGTGATGTTTTGCTACACTGACAGCTGATCTGACAATCTGATGCATTATAAATGCCCTCTTTAGAAGTGTACTTAATCCTAGCAGAGTCTGTAGGAACAGCTCAGCTCAAACACTACAGATGAGTACATGTGGCTTGTAGCAATGATGTGTTTTAAAGCTAGTGACATGGTTTTAAGGTGAGTGGTAAGAGGCCTTATAGACTTAATGTATGCAAGGAATTTGGTAAGAGGGCAAAAGATAGGTGATTAGTTTGTCCTCCCTGTAAGAAACACTAGGTGACCGCACTAACTGGATCCCAGGTGCAGGTTGACACTGCTAGCTGCAAAAGTTTCAGATTGCAGGAAAATCATTGTCAGGTATAAAAAGGAATGAAGCATTTCTCTACATCAGTTGTTAAATAACTTGATGCATAGCCCAGGGTAGTTTGAGTCAGATTTTGAAAACGGGTGACCCTATTCTGGACTGACTGATCAGGCAACATTTTAGGCACCAAAACCACAGGACTTGTCACTGAATAGACCTTTGTCTGTGTGCCAAAATTTCTGCTGCCCTAGAATACTGTGGAGGGATTGGGATCTCTACTGAAGCAGTTGTTTACAACCATTTGTTCCTGCTATACTGTGTTTCAGCTCACTAACAGGAGCTCATGATTCATATTAATGTGAAATACATGCCTGCTAATGTCAGGCATCCAAGTTGTACCCAACTTGGGCTCAATACCATGACCATTAAAACTAATGCTAAGAGGGGAAATGCTGCTAATGTGAATAATCTCATAATGAATAGTCATTTTAATAGCCTCTGGTTCTGTATCTCATCCAAAAGGCAAGCTCATGTTCTGATAAATTAAAGGACTACTTATCTCTTGTGAAAGATGTAGCACAGAAGCTTGTAAGTTGCATGTCCAACATTAAGCAGGCTTCCTTCAAAATTCTATGTTGGTTACCTTTGCTGTTTCATTTTCTGGCCCTTATCTGACTGCATGGGGCTTTCTTTCCTACTGCTTTTCCTACCACTTATCTGTGATGCAGTGGTCGTGATCTTTGTCACTGAAAGATCTATAGAATTAAGAGCAAGAACATTTATAGTTTAAAATGAAATAACATGTTGTTAGCTGGGAGCTAACATGCATTCGCATCATCTGTGAAGCAAGCACAGAGGGAAGAAGCAGTGTATATTGAATAGTGCATTACACCACTGCCCTCTCTTTAAAGTGTTGAGGAAGTAGAAATTTAGGCTAAAGAAAGCATTGTGTGCCTTAGTGCAAATTTTCTAGATAATGCTGTGTTTGTATTTGATGAATTTGCTTGTTAGCTTGCTTACAAAACTACTATGCATAGATCATTCCAAGGAAGTCCCTCCAGATAGACTGAGAATTACTCTGCTAGAGAATGCTTAGGCCATTGCTCTCTTATGGTAATTTGGATCTCTGTAAGATATTAAAAATGTTTTTAATGAGTCTTATAATAATAAAAACAATGGTAATAATAGTGCATTGCTATCACTCTTTCCAAACTTTGCTCCTGGCCGGAGAATAGAAGTGAACTTGCGGTTTGAGGCAGGAATTTGTAGCTGTTCTTTGGCATTTGCTGGGACTGGCATGACCTCATGAGAAGGTGTCTACATTTAGCACATATCCAGGGCTACGCTACAGCCATTGCTCTATTGCCCAACGACACCTCAGCAGAGAAGGGGGATCAGGAAAAGGAGACCCACAAGTTGAAATGAAAATGCATAATGGAACAGCAAAACTAATACCAATATAAAATACACCAAGTCATACTCTGTCCAGTGGATGTACAGTGGTCACAAGAAACAGGAAAGCATCCTTGGGAGTGGAACAGCAAGCGAACCCTTCCAGGGATGGAGTGAAGCAGGAGGAGCAGGATCAGGAGGAGCCGAAGCCCAATCAGGAGGACCTTCTGTCCTCAGCAAACTTACCCCTTTCTCTGGAGTGTGATGTTTATCATTTGGGATTCACTTGGAGTCAGCTCGGGGCAGCTGCTGATTCTGGAATTAATGACAAATATCACTGCAGCATCCCCAGGCAGAGAGATCTTCTCTAGGTTCCAGGAAGAGGTGAACAAAAACCTCACAAAACAAATCTACGGGAATTGTTCCTCAACAGGAAATGGGGCAAATCCTACTCTGAATTTAAATGTAACTTAATAAACCTTAAAGCAAGAAGCCAGAATGTTGTGGACGGAAGAACACTTAAAGGGTATACTGAGGCAAAACTAATCAAGAGCAAAATTCAACATGAGAAACCATTTCTAGTTAAGGAAGCTCCTTCAGCTGCAAGTGTCTGGAGCCTGGAAAGATGCTGGGATGAACACTTATGTTTCCCAGGCTGCTGTCAGTGTCAGGGTACCAGCCTAGGAGTAATGTTTGCAGAGGACCTTAATGGCCTAGCTTTCCCTCAACCTATGCAAGCTCGTGTCTTGTTACAATGTGCCAGTATGTTTTCTAGACTGGGTAACTTCTTCTCTGGGTGGATTTTTTCAGTTCTTTCAGAACCTATAAAAGATAGCCAAAGGTAACTTCAGATCTTGCTGTCTGCCCCAGTAGGTCTATTGTTATGTTAGTTAGAAGTGAGACTAATTGAAATCTATGTCAATTTAATTCTTAATGAGATGCCCTGTGTGACTGATTATTTTTAATAGTTGTTCATGATCCTCTGGGAAAACTTAAACTTAACTACATTTATAGGAAAGGGTTGACATGTAACCACTGAGAATGAGTCTTAGCTCTGAAAATTATTTTCTAAGCTTAAGTAATTTGATGATGATGATCTCATAGTTCATCTTAGTGATTGTCTTCTGAAACCACAACACTGTTTTTCTAAGATTCTGAGGTGGGTATTGCTAAACATCAGTCGTTACAGAGCCTCTTTCCTTTTTGTCAGTGCCAAACAAACCCTAACTCTAAGCTGTAGAGACTCGCAGAATCATCACTGCCTGGGCAGAGAGGCAGTAAGTTTTTATCTTCTGCTCTGTATATTCTTTCGAAGGTTTGCACAAACTTTAGCAAGCTAATTTTCCATGGGCGTTTTCATCTGAATTTACCTGAGGATCTAACTAAAGTAGAACCAAAGTAGTGGGAACCAGGTGTATATCCATGGCAGTAGCACCCTAATTCAGCAAATAGCCCAAGTCCACCAGTTCATCTAGAAAACAATTTTCCCCTCATCTCCTAATCGTGAGAATATGCCCCTACCCCATATCAGAATGGCATCAGAGGCTGCCATGGCAATCTTCATATAAAATCAGATTGGATGTAGAACAATATCCACCTTTTTTCCTCTCAGTTAAGAAGGATTATGGACTAGGTTTGGATATTTTCCAGATCCCTTGAACTACGCTATACTTTTTCAAGAGTCTTACTGATTTGAAGGCAAAGAGATTATTCCACTTAATCCCTATGAAATGTGTCCTTTCTCCCAAACAGCACATTCCTAGAGTAAGTTCCAGGGGGGCCTTTTCAACCTGGTTTGCACGACACACCGGAAATGTATAAAATCTGCAGAGGTGTGTTTAATGAATCATGATTTTTTGCACACCAGCAGTAAATAAAGGATGCTACACCTAACCACTGCACTGTCGGGATGGTCGTCAGGACTCTAGGATGCAAATCCAGGATTTCTTCCTGCCTACCATGGTAACAGGGCAGTAGTTTACACGCTCTTGCATGATTGATTTAGAAGCACAAGAAATTTGCCTTCTTTATCCATCTCTTCCACCCAGCTTTGCAGCTTGAGACTGTGTGAAAAGCCTCCCTGACTGGGGTGGCTGTGGTGTAAGTGCTCCCTGTCTGGTACGCTGTGGGCAGTGGCTTTAAGGGCTTTTTTCTGCATGTGCTGTTTTGTAAGATCTATTCTCACTTCCAAGGTTTAAGTCAATCTTTCAGTGCTGAGAAAACACGAGAAAATCCTCTCTTGATTGCCAAATGTGCAAGGATTGTGATCAACTTCCATGGAAACTGTTCTATGGAGAAAACCCATGCCTACTTTTTTTTTAATGCAAGTTAGCCAAAATATTTGCAGCTACAGCAAATGTCTGTGCACTCAAGACACACAGCTGAGGTAACATTTTTCCTGCTGTTATCATGCATGTGGGTAGATCTTGATCTACGTTCCACCTTACCTCATCAACAGAAAAATTGTTTTCTCAATGAAGAAGCATAGCTAGATGAAACTGTTCACTTCAGATCCCTATTTTTCTGCAAATGTGGCACCTTTTTTATTGTTGTTTTTCCTAGTTAGTAATTTCTAAGGTTTTTTAATTAAAAATAAGTTTGGTGCAAAATGTGACTGGTCAGCTGTTCAGTAACTGGTCTCTATTTTTAAGTTGTGCTGACAGCATCTGTTGATCCTTTCTGCTTGGGCACACGATGTTTATATTCCCAATTAAATTAAGAACGTGAATGACTACAGGATGACTTCAGCTCTTCTAAAAGGAAAAAGCTTGATTTTGAGTTTATATTTGTTAGTGCACTGGCATCCCAGAAAATATATACTTTGAGAGATTTCAGGAAGAAAAAAAAAGGCAAAAACCAAAGCAGTTTGGTTTCTTTTTTTCCACAATCCATTGCTATCCAGGACCATGAGATCAATGGGAAGTTTTGTACATCAGGTCTCTTAGAAATATATTTCCCTTTCAGAGTTAGAGCTTAAATGCAGTTGACTTTGTGTGTGTCTTTGGAGATTTTAAGTGGTCACAAGTAAAATGTGATCGATGTTTCATGTGCAGACTGTGGTATTTTTTTCTGTAATGACCATTGTGGCAACATTTATCTCTTTCTAAGTGATGTATGGGCTCTTTTTTGACAAGCGTGTTATACAAATTGCAGAAAGGGGAAGCACCATCTCAGGATTGAATATTGTTTGAAGTATCTTTGTAGCCTGTCCTTTTCATTAAGTGAAAAGGTATTGCAGGACTGTATTGCCCCTTTTGGAGTGGGAGTTAATCGAATTTCCTGGATGTGTGTATTCTGGCAGGAGAGCAATTTAAATGTGAAGGTTTAGCAAGGGTATTCTCACATGGTTCTTGATTTGTTGGCCTCGTACAAGGATGTGGGGAACTAGAGCTTAGCTTGGTTTGTTGCATGTTTATACATATCTGGGCTGCTTCTTGCTTTCTGATGCAGCACAAGCAGCAGCTTTCCTATCATCCTATAGCTGTCTGTAAGTACCTGATAAGGAGGAGGAAGCACTAGCCGATAAGATGATGGAAGCTGCCGCAGTTTTCAGCCTTGAGCATTTGAAGGGGCAGCTGAGTCTTACGGTGAAAATGAAGTGCTATTTTTCTTGTAATACCCTCTTGGAGAGGGAGAACCTTCAGAACATGATGCTTTTCTCATGACTTTTTAGTGCAAAAATACTAAAATTAAAATCTTGAGCCTTATATGTTATACTCAGGCCTCTTACGACCTAGTTAACAGATGGAAAACAATATAGTTTCATATAATGTACTAAGAAATTAAGTTGTCTGATTATGTTAATGATTTTTTAGACTGGAGTACTTGGCCCAGTGGAGAGCAGAGGGGCAGCTCCCCAGTAGAGTTTTGTTGTGTCCAGTTGGGAATAGCAGCTGTGGGCTACGAAGCCCCAGTGTCTGTGTTGCTGTTGGTGTTTCCTGATCCCCAGAAGGAGGGTTTCAGGGCAGTCCCTGGTTAAGCAAGGTGCAGTGCAATGGGACACACGTGCACACACCATGCTGCATTTTGAAAGACAAAGAGCAAAGGAAAGTCAATAAGGAATGTGTCTTCTCACTCACTGTTTGGCGTGTTACAGGAGAAATTGTTTTCCTTTTAAATTCAGTCTATTACGGGATCTCCAGTTAAACTTGGAGGAGGCTATAAGGCCCAAGTTCAGTATAACAAAGTTGGACCGAGGTTGGACCAGATGACTTCTAGAGGTCCCTTCCAGCCTAAAACATTTGAGTCCAAAAAAAAAAAAAAAAAATTAAAATATCAGTAAGGCCTATGAACCTTTTCAGAAATGGCTGATGATGTTATTTGTAAGCTTCAAAAAAAATTGTGAGGTCAGCAGATGTTGGTTATATACCTGTTCTTTTTACTGCCTGCAGTTACTACCAGTCTATCAATAGAGAGATGCTCTACTCACAGAGGCGTGAGAACCTGTACTAGCTTGGGGGTAATTGTTTTCCACATGCCTCAGATGGACACCAAACAGCTTGTTACACTGCACAGCACAAATACGAGGATACTGAATAGTCTTCGTTCTTCTGTTTCCTCTGTATTGTCTCCAGACCAGACTCTAGTGGAGGAAGTAGAAATGTAGGCATTTCTCAGCCTGGTCGCGCTGCCAGAGTAAGACAAACATTGCAGATGGCAAAAATAGTCTCAGGCTGCTGGAACTGTGCCGAAGCCCTGATAAGGGATGGACAGGCTGCAATGTGTCTGGCTGATGCTTCTGGGATAGTCCCTGAGCTGACTAGACTTTCATCAATACACTGATTTCTTTCCTCATGTTGTGAAGAGAATATTTATCTGCTGTTTGCTTAAACTAGAACAAATATCCATTTTCTGTTTTTAACTTAAATGAATAATAAATTGGGTACAAGCCTCTCAGAGGATATGGCTATGCTATTTGTGTCTAGAAGCTGAGGTGGTCGTGTTCCACTGTTTTTAATACATTCAGGTGTGAGAACACGACTTCTCTTTTCCCTAATTTCCGAGAGGAATCACAGTTTCTGCCCCTTTAGGACTATGTTAATCAGTTTATTGGATAATATGTTAATGAAAACTGTTTCTAAAGTAGTTAACTGCCATGAAGGAGATTTTTATCACCTATTCTGAAACTTTGATGTGTTTCTATGCCGGGGGGGGGAAACAAAGACAAAATGTGTACATGAGTACCAGTCATCTTTGCAGCATGATGAGAATGCTGTAATCACATTATAATTAAAAGTGAATCTTCATTTTTGCTTCATGGCCCTGTGCTCTATAAGTGCCCTATGCTGTCTACTTGGGGGCAACACTAATGTCACAGATAAATAGTTATCTGTCAAATTGTATAGAAAGCACTAAAGGAAAGAACTTATCACTCTTTTGTCCCCAAAGTCAAGAGTAGCTTGGCAAATTGAAGGTCAGGCATGAGGGCTGGCTAGAAGATGAGACTCTGCTGTTTGAGAAGTGGATGTTTGCTGCAGTGCCCAAGTTCAGATAGGTAGTGGGAGTCATCTGTCTTTGGAGGCCTCCTCAACAACTATAGTGAGGCCAAGGTCTCTGAAAACTGCTTGGATAAGAGATGTTTTCCCCCTAGTGAAGGGCAGGAAATTGCTGTGTAGGATAATGAATGGACACTGGGAGCAAGAAGATGAGAGGGAGGGTCAGGGGAGCTTTTCTCAGTAGAAAGTTTAGGAACGGCCTTTCACAGCAAAGGTACTTTCAGTGCTGATTGGTACAAGGCACAAAAAAAGGGGGGGGAGGGAGGGCAGAATAAAAATCTTTCAAGCTAAACCAGCTGCATCAGACTAGATGCAAGTCTTCTGTGTCATTGGCCATGTGTGCACTGTTAACATGCTAGGTTTTCTTAGTGAGCCAGACAGGGAAACCACAAATTCCAGTGAAGCTGACACATGGTAGATGTATCTACTAAATGTTGAAAATCAAGCCAACGCCTCCAGAAATAATACAACTGCTAACTAAGCTTCTGTACAAGGCGAAACAAACAATCCGGGTAGTTTCTGTGCATACTTGTAGTTACTGCTATTTTTAACTTGTAATCATTCCCCTTTTCAAATGTGCTATCTTGAACATCTGCTATAAAATTTTGGGATTTCCAAGTAACAAAAACCAATGACATCAAAAGAATAAAAAATTCATTAAAAATAATGTTCAATCCTGCACTGTCATACAAAGTCTGTTTTCTAAGCATGCTTAATACACTCAAATGAAACTGAGAATCCCAAAATTTCTGGGCGCTATGGAAAATATTATGGTGGTTGTTTTGCTGAAGCCTGCTTCTTCAGTCCTAATACACATCTGAAGGTTCATGCAGTGAAATTTATGGAAGAGAAAGGGTGCTAAATACTTCCTTTCTCTACCCTGAAATTGATTTTTGTTTTGTTTTGGTTTTGCTGGCCATTTCACAACTGTCCCCTTTAAGTGATGTTAAATGTAAGGGCATACTTTTATGCCAGGGAAAGTTCTTTGTTCTCAGCAGCTGCAGATTTAACTGTTCTATCATAGCTATCCCGTTTTTACTCCTTCATCTAAAAGTAAAGTGACTTATTTTGCTGGAGTATGTCTGGAGCTGTTTTGAATAACTAAACTTGCACTGAAAGGAGTGTTGTGCAATAGTTGTTCTTTAGTAACTATGTAGCTTAGTTTCCCTTAGGTATAGAAAGGCCTTAGTGCCTTCAGCATTCAAGCATCTCTTCAAATTAATCAATATATTTCACTTTTGAAATTCTGCAAAACTCAAAAAATCCAGCTGGGTTATGTATGTGAGAAGTAATTTCCATCTTTAAGGAACTTCTATTAGGAAAAAGACATGTTAAAAAACATTGAAGTAGGAGAAATTTATTACAAGAAACCTTTGAACAAAAAAATCCAAAACTGTGGTGAAGCATATAATCTAGAAGGAGTTTGTATTAGATACTAGAAAATATTCTTTAAGTTCTACAAACCTCTTTGCCATCTTCCCTTCCCAGCCTATAAACACTGATTTCTAATGAAATATCATCCCAGTAAGTCCTGGGTTTGTGGTGCCTTGACAGTGACCCCAAGCATCCCCTTTTTTGAGGGTTTTATGTCAAGCCTTCTGGAAGATATTTGTTATATTTCATTGCTGCCTTCAAAAATACCTTTTCAATCTCCTGAGACTGCAGTTCATCTGACTGCTTTTAAGCACGTGCTTCTGTTCATGTGCTCAGCAGAGCCTTCAAGCACGTGCTAAGTCCCTTTAATATCAGGAAGCCTTTAAGAAGGGGTTCATGGTAAGCATATGCTAAAGCGCTCTGGTAGATGTGTGCAGACGACTATTACTGTCACACTTTGGGACATCACCTCTTGTACTTATCACTTCTTGGCCAGATGTTCCTGCTAATCCATTGGAATGGCAGGAGATCCACTGATGTGCCAGGTTCTGAGCTGTAGCAGGAACCTAATAGAAGTTCCAGCTAAAGGGTGATGTGCAGATAGATGCTCTGGAGCCAGCACAGAGGTAATACCCTGGCAAAGCTCCAGGGAGGACAGCAAGGACAGTCACATCTTCACTGGCCTTGGGCTGAGGGCAGCCCTCACCATCCACAACTTGTTGCCCTCCTTGACTCGTGTGCATCTGATGCCTCCTTTCTATTGGCAGCAAGAGAGCGTGCGATTAAGTTTGCCTTTGTTGTTGGTTTTGCTAGTTTGGGGGAAGCTCATCCTATGTGGAAAAAAAACCCCTATTTGTTTGAAAGAGTCTAATGAAAGATGACTGCAATAATTGCAGGCTGTTAAATTTGCACATTTGAAGGTTAATTCATGTACTGCACTTGGATACAGCCAGATATCTAAGACTGATGATTCTGTTTTTCAAAACAGACTGGTTATTACAAAGCTAAAAAGTGAATAGAAATGAACCAGCTCAAGTCCACCTGATTCTGGTGCTACAAAACTGTTGATGATGTACAGTAGGAACCTCATACCAACTTAACTTCTGCGACAGTGACAGAAGCAAGTCTGTGCAGGACAAGGCTTAGGCACTAACAGTGTGCTGAAGGTTAAAGCAGGTCCAAATCAGCCCCCCTGTGGCTGAACATCCCCGTCCCCCCCCCCTGGGTTTTAATAGGAAACTTCTGTGCCCAAGCTTGATAAAACAGAATATGGACAAGTCAAACAATTAGATGCATGTCTAGGATGGCTGTTCCAACAGCACTTCCTCAAGACTTGCAATCAGAAAACAGGGCTGCATGTACAAAACAACATGTAGCACACTGGGGATGGCACAAGTTTCTTGCAAACGTATACACACGTGTCTATATGCAGAACATATCTGTGAAATGCTGACCTTTTTATTCCCCTTACAAAGTACTGGCAGTACTAGCTTCTTCATTTCCTTTTTTGCTGTTGGCGGTGGGAGCTGCAGCAGTGTGGCCTGGCTGCTACTTTGTAGTTTATGCTCTGAGAGCCAATGTTGGTCCCAGGGAAATTGAGTTCTGCCCTGCAATGGAGGGATAACCTTGCTGAGGAAGATTACAACTTGGCCTTGATAGTACCCAGTAGATTTAGCCAGCAACATATACATAATGCCAGAGCTCTCTTTCTCTCTGAACACAGCTCTTGTGAGGATTAGTTGGGGGGATGTGTTTGTTTTTACATTTGTAAGATTAAATAATCTTGACAGAGGGTTGTTTTAAAAACAGATACTGCTTTTATACAGGGATGTGACCTGGCTGCTCACTGAGCAGAGTACTTTTCCCTATGAACACTGGCTGTAGTCAACATTGGTTTTCTCTTGATAGGAGTATGTGTGGGATGTTTCCTGCAGCAGTGAAAAGGAAGAAGTATTTGTTTGGTCTTCAGCTTTCCAATTAACTGTGTTTCTTTGCGTGTCACTTCTCTTGTTGTTGTTACCCCCATGGTCTTTTCAACAGTAAAATTCACTCCCTTTGTCTTGATCTAGATTATTGCCTCTCAGTGTTTGATGAAAGGAGAGGGAAGACTGAAAGTAAGGGGATGAGTGACTAGTGAATGGTCTCAGATTTATCGGGCTCCACTCCTGCCTTATCTTTCTAAGGACTGCTTGCAAGTACTCAGCAGCTCCTGCTGGGCTTGGAGAAAACTGCAGTGACCTTCTGCAGACAAATGCTGTCCTCTGTCTTTGAAGAGAGGAGTTTATGCATAACTATTAATACTGAAAAGACCCCATATGTGTTGTTTTTAATCTCAGTGAAGTCCTCCAATGCTGTTCTAACATATATGCTGTTCTAATATAGAACAAGGCTGAGTGTTTTGTCTTGTGGCATCTCTGCTGACCCCTCTGTCTCTGCCTACACCTTTGCAAACTGATCCCCTTCATGGAGTGGTACGTTTGGACCCACAGTAGTGATTTGCATTTGCATTAGTAGAAAAAAAACCTTCATGGTTATGCAGGAGAACACAGTTTTATTTTTTGGCAGTGTCTTGGAATGTTAGTTTGTTGCAGAAATTACCACAAAGTTTTTGTTTGGTTGGGTTTTTGACTAATAAAAATTTTTAGGGTGAAGAAAAAAATCTGACCTGCTCCAGTTTAAGGGTGGTGTTAGAAACAGTCTTTGTTTTTATTGTAGTTGAGGAAATTGAATAACTGATTTTCCATTGCTGCTTTATAGAAATTACATTGTCTTCAAGTCCTGACCCTCCGAAATGCCAAGCTTCTACATTCAATATGTGTAGGCATGTGACATTTTCTTAATAGTGTATTCCTAATGTGTTTTCTAATACAAAACATAAGCAGATCATAGAAGCAAATGTCTTCCTGCTGTTGTCTCTGCCCTTAGGTGTCTAATCTGGCCATTCCATGCACTCATGCATGCTTTGTTTTCTTCCCTTATCTTTTTAATGAACAGTAACAGCAGAATATAATAAGTAGCCCCTTGTCTGTTCTGAGTTATAGAGCTGAAGAGAATCTTGCTTGCAAGGTATGCTAGCTGTGGAAGAGACAAGAAAGATGTCTCTTCAGAGATGAACAGGGGTTATAAACACAAGGTTTGCAAGGTATCATTGATGATACACTCTGACTTAATAGATTCAAATAGATATATTTAAAAGATTGACTTACATTTTTAAGTTCAACTCATTGTCATCTGACTGTACAAACTTCCATCCAACACTGAACTGCAAAAGTGACCCTTTGGAACCTATATTAATGTTAATCTGGCAAAGTTCTGGAATTTCATAATCATATAGTTAACCAACATGTTTTTCTTTGTGTTTTTCTTTCCCTTCTCAACTGATCTATTGATGGTATCTGTATGCTGCAGAGAGTTGTCGATGTAATTGGCTGCTGCATAATGAGAAATTATACAAGTCAGCAAGCCTGTATTCAGAGAGAGAGTTTAGAGCCATGTAGAGGGACTTCTATACCTGCTTGGAGAAGGAATGTATGAGCGCAGGAGAGCAGTAAGTCCTATATTGGAGTGCTCATTGTGGATTTGAAATTTGCAGGGGTGTGGAGTGAAGAAACTGAGCTGCAGTGATCCTGCAATTAGGTCTGGTTTGTTCTCTTGTACAAAATTTTACAGTTTTACAATTTTCTGAGTCGTTGGCATAAGCATAGAAAATAGACAGTATAATGTATTGTTAAATCAGCTTTAGTGCAAACTTC
Source organism: Megaceryle torquata (assembly GCA_024611175.1). Taxonomy (NCBI): domain Eukaryota; kingdom Metazoa; phylum Chordata; class Aves; order Coraciiformes; family Cerylidae; genus Megaceryle; species Megaceryle torquata. The sequence continues at coordinate 146,749 of JANIJG010017246.1, forward strand.
TCATTGTGAAAGTGTAACTGAAGCTATTATTTTGTGGCAGCTTAGTGTTACAATGGCAGCACACTCCACCGGCGAGTGGAATCTCAAGATTCAGAACATGCTCCCTGCTCACATCCTAGGGAAGAGAACTTAACTTCAGCTACAGCCATGCTCTAGAGAATGACTCCAACTCACTCAGCATATATCATCAATCCAGATGCAAACCAGGAGAATGTGGAGTGGGTAAAGCCACTTAATGCACTACTCTTGTCTTCCTTGTTGAAGAGTGTGCAGAAGGGTATTGGAGTGACAAGTGCAGATAAAGCAACCTACTTTGTTCTGGCCTGATTGTCAAGGGCATGGGGACTGCATTGTTCAGTGTCATTGTGAGAGGAACACTTTTTCTCTGCTTCCTTTGAGGTTACCAGAGTGAGTCAGGAAGGAGAAGTACCCAGGTGCCTTGGAGCACATACCTGTCTCTAGCACTCTTCAGCACACTTGCACAGTCATTCCAGGGTTATACATAGTAGAGGGATGTTCCATCTTGAGAGGTTATTGGAAGGAATTAATAAAGAATTTCTTATTGAAATGTCTGTGTTGCAAAATGATAATTCATTAAAATAAATCCTTTTTTTAGGAGAGGGCTTGTTCTGAGACTATCCTAGCACATGTCTTTTAAAATCATTTTTACAGAAGAGGTTTTGACATTGTTGAAACATCTGCTTTGAGCAATTACTTTTCTAAACTGTACTATTTGAAATACATAAATGGAAGCTTAACTCAAAGAAAGATTAGACAAAATGAATAGTTGTGATTAAAAAAATGAAGTTGAATTTTTCATTCTAATTTAAATGAGAAAAATATTTTTCAAATATCATGTTCATATTGGCTGGTAGTGTTTCTCATTCTATCCTAAAAAATTAAGGATGGGAAAATATCTAGTTGAAAATAACTGAACGGAGCAAAATAACAATAAATTTCTGCTCTTTGTAGAAGGACTTTAACTCCTGGTATCCTTACATCAGTGTATGATGTTACAGTTTACCGCTGAGGACCACGAGAGTCCCTACTAATGTTTGCCCTCACTGTGTTTCTGTTCATATATGACCTTTAAAAGCAAATTCTGCACACCTCAATCAAAACCCCATGGGGATTCCAACTTTGTAAAGATTGCAAATTGGGTACTAAGGATTGCTTGCTGCTACTCTGCAATAAATCTATATTTCTGATCCAATCTCAGATGTAGCTGTTGCACGAAGGGATAGATTAGCATAGGAAGAATCAGCCCAAGTTTAGTTATGATACCATGAGGGCAAACTGGGTTAATAAGCCAGTCATCTGTAAACTGGTAAAGCCTGGTACAAGAAAGCATGGGCTAACTCCAGAAAGCCATCAGTCTTTTCCTTCCATCTCTTCTCATTGTTTCCCCACATTGTACTGGTAGGTAGAGAATAAGCCTGAAAATCAAAGCTGGTGTTATCCCAGAAAACTCTAGTGGAGTTGACTATTTCATACGAGCTTCCAACGAGGGACTTGCACAAAAATGACCGTAGTATGGAAGTGACAGCAATGTTATCCTGACTGTCTAAATTTATTCCACCTCCTGGCTATCTAAATTTATTCCACCTGCTGCTGGAGCAGATAAACCAGATGTAATATATGGGCTCTGCTATGTCTGGGAGGCAGCCTGCATTATGTTTTTTCAACATTTTAGCAACGCCATTCTCTCCAGAAAGCTTCCATTTAAAAAAGGGAGGGGGGAAAAAAAAATAAATTAAAAATAAACTTGTAATGCTTTCTTACAACTTACAGCAAAGGCACTTAACAAGAAATTCCTTTTTTTCTTATTTTGAGGGACAAAAAAAATCCCAAACTAACAGTCTAGCTTTGCAGTAGTGATCTAAACATGGTATTTTTTCCTCATTATCAAGCCATTTCTGTTCAGAGAACTTGAGTGTCTGTCCAGCCCCCATTACTAGGAAGCTACCTTTCTGATAAAGGATCTTTGCTGCTGTGTTGGACAGCAGTGCACTGGCAGTATTCTCCCTGCCTATCAGATGAAGCTGCCTGTGATCAGCTGGTTGATGCATATCTTCTAATTTGTCATGGATATTTCTGTGTTTTCAATGAAATGTTTAGACTGAAAATTGGGAAGAAACAGACTTCAAAGGCTGTAAATATGTGTCAATGATTCTAAATACAGAGATGACAAGTGTGCCAAAATCTGATTTTGAAGTGTGACTGAATCAAGCCTTACAGGATTATATTATGGATCTTTCTCCTACCATTAGACAAACCTATAGCCAAGCCATAATTTCCTACAAAGCTTGTAAGCATTTAGCCAGGATTATCTAAGCAAGTGGAACACTGATTTGCAGAAAAAAAAATCTTGGAAAAACTATACTAAATCAGCGCTTGCCATCAATCAGACATTCAACACCTGCATTTTAGGAACATAGTTTTTTAATGATATTTGGGGTGATAGAATCCTTTTCTAGATGCACCTGTTTACATTCATAGGAGTACTGAAGGTGGGTGTGTACAGATTGCTAATTGAGTCATGACCACCTTGTCAGTCAGATGCAGTCGTGTGGATGCTGGAAATCAATATCCTAACAGAAGCTGTGACATGAGGGCAATCTTTGTTTTACTTACTGGTTTGGTCACAGCAGATTTCCACTTAGCCATGCTTTGGCAAATAGCCCCTCCCTCTCACCAAGAGGCTTTTGAATTTTCTTGGCCTCTTCTAGCCCCTGAGTTTTGCAGCTCTAAAACCTGCTGGGCAAACAGCCTGGGAGGAGAGTGTCTCTGCTAGCCTTTCCTTTGCTAGTCTCCTGGGCAGGTTTGGTGGCACAGCAGCATGCTTTAACCCTTCTCAACCCTCTATATGTATGGCTGATGCACAGGGCACTGTTGCTTTCTCCCTGGGCAGCTCCCTCTGGAGTGGCTTATACATCAGCAAACCCTAAAGTGCATTATCACTTGTTTCCATAACAGTGATTGCATACAGCAAGTGAGAGACATAAAAATGTCAGTCACATAATCGTGATCCACAAATAAAGCTTGCTTTGGACCACCAAAAGGACTTGAGATAATGCCATGGTTTTTAAAATGCCTGTGGTTCAGCGCTTAATCCTAACCACAGATTTGTGTCAAGGTGGCTGTCAACTCACAGCTTGTTTGTGGACTGGTCTTCATTGTTGTTGGGAACCTCAGTTAATTTACACTCAGCTGTAGTCCAGCACGCAGTGTCTGCATAGACCTTGTCTTCACCTTGTTTTCATGGCTCGTGGCTTCCAAAAAAACCAAAATCAGTGTATTTTACAGCTAGGCATGTAAGTATATCCAGAAGGTAATGATTTTGTTTGATGTTGTCCAAGTTCAATAGTGCCTTGAAACTAGCTGATGATGCTGCCTTGGGAACATAGAATTAGGAGGAGGCACATTCTTTGGACTCAGGACAACTTCAGTGAAACATCCATCACCTTCCCTTATCAGAGAGACTACAGAGCAGCACCCCAAGCTCCTCAATGCTGAGCACACCCAGTACAGCCATCAGCACGGACAAACATACCCAGACTGAGCTAAGACTCTGCCAAGCAGTTGAGGTGGTTTAAAAGCGCTGGGCATATTGGGGTCTGAGGTGTTTGGGAAGAGTAAAACAATGCAGTTGCTTATGGTAGTATAGGAGATTCAAGAACCAGAAAGAGCCTTTCTGTTTTCCATCTGAGCTAAAAGAAACCAACTTCCTGCAGTTGGATTGTTTCAAACAAAATCCTACTGCAGCTACGTTGCTCAAATGGAGGATCAGGCATTTTTAGACAGATTCTTAGGGCTCTTATAATCAGAAAATGCTGTTCTGCTAATCAGGGGGCCCAGCTTGCACCTTGTTCCACTGTTTTAGTGATATGGTGCTGGCAACAAATACGGGAGTGTTCATTCAAGGAGAGTCAGCCTCGGGCTGAAAGGTAGAGAGCAAGGCAGGATTTCTTTCATTTTAAGTCTGAGGTTTAATTTTCCTAAATGTATCAATGTAACACAGAGTTACAAGGTTTTGTTCTTGTTTGTTTGGTTTCCTTTAGCCAAAATAATTATCAAGTCCCTCGTGTGAGTGCAATGATACCATTTGTGTGAAAATTAGAGAGTGGGAACAGAGTGCTGTTTCATGAAAAGTTTAATGCCTTTGTCTTTTTGTTTGTTCTCTCCTTTAAAAACAAAACAAAACCAAAAAACAAAACAAAACCAAACAAAACAAAACCAAAACCAAAACCAAACCAAAAAACAAACAAACAAACAAAAAAAACCAAAACCCAAGTGCCTGAGCCTATCTTTTGAAGATACTGAGACAGGAACCATCCCCCTTCCCATATGGGAGTAGCCCAATGGGAAAGGCCAAGTACAAACACCTCTTCTAAATCTGGCCTTCCACGCTAAAGAGATTGTTCTTTGTGGTTTGTGTTTGTATGTCTGTCTGTTCATCTGTCTGACCCTGCAGTATATGGACAGCAGAAGAATCTCAGAATGAATGCTCTATCTGCCTGGTCTTGCCAAGCAATTGCACTGTGAGCCCAAGAACCTCTTCTCAGCTACTATTTCATGGAAGCTGACATTTTTCCACAGAAAGCTTTGATTTCAACACATCAGCACTTTCCAACAGAGAAGTATTTTGCCAAAGAAATTCCCCAAATATTTAGTTGTGGTTGTGGTAGCTCCTCAGTAGGGGGAGTTCTGGTATGCTTAGTTATAGGTTCAAGTCCCAGAATTTGGAGAACAACATAAAGTGCTTCCATGACTGTGGTTGGTATATGAGGAAAGAATAAAAGCCTCTAAGACTTCTGCTCTTCTTTAGGCTTCAGTATCTCCTGCTTTTCTTTCTTTTAGCAAGTTAAGCAGATACTCTGTGCTAGTTTATTCCATTGCCATTTCCACTTGGGACAAATTATTCCAGCACAGACACCTTTCTGTCATTCATCCTACTGGAGCAAAAGCAGTAAAATATTCTGGTGCATATACTGCCTTACCTGCAACTCATCTATTTCTTCTGCAAAGATCTGGACCCATTTAGTGTTATCTGCCTTAGAAGTTTATCCCTTTTCTAGCACTGCCCAACAAGCAGATCACAAAGCCACTCCCTACTCTGCTTAAAGTAAGAAATGAATTTGAGTTACCTGGGAAGGGAGGTAGGGAAAACTCTAGTTCATGTCAAGAGCTTGGAAAGTTTAGTCTTCATGTAACAAGCAGATAGGAAGCAGGTAACTGTCTGGAGTCTCTTCTTTGTGTCTGTCTTCCCCTCCACACCCCCCCCCCCCCCCCCCCACCTTTTCCTTCTATCTCCTTTTCCTTTTTTTTCCCCTTGTTCTTTCTTACC